>OX940974.1:47417309-47507309 GCA_954871275.1 Leptopterna dolabrata | reverse complement strand
AACGTCAGGTGAATTAATATTGATTGAAGCCCATAATACCAATTTTTGATCCCTAAAGATCCAAATTTGACCCCTATTACGTATGAAAAACAACTAAAATGGTATTTTTCCGTCTTTACTCTTTCAGTGAGTTTATATCAATTTTTAGCAATTTTAGCTGGTTTTACGGATTTTTGACCCCAAAAAACTCATATCTAAACCCCTTAGAAGTACTGAGAATAATTCATCTTTGAACTCATCGTTTCGTCTGGCAATACAAACGTTTAGGTGAAATCCGGGATTCTTATCATGCAACCAAGAGCAGATATTGTCTGAACTGACATATAAATAAATAAATAAATATGTATACCCATACATAATAAGTTGGTGAACACACACACACACACACACACACACACACACACACACACACACACACACACACACACACACACACACACACACACACACACACACACACACACACACACACACACACACACACACACACACACACACACACACACACACACACACACACACACACACACACACACACACACACACACACACACACACACACACATATATATATATATATATATATATATATATATATATATATATATAAGTTGGTTTTGATGACTAGGTTGATGAACAAGATTCAGGATAGAAGAATGACCGGTCTAGTCTTATTTTTGAAGAGTTGTTCAATTCCCACAATGTTTCTACCCAGGATCTGGGTCCTATTCATGTGGATTTCTGTCCCAAAGGTAAGTATGTACCAATCGTTTGAGGACAAGAGTTAGTTCCATGTTAAGTTACGTTGTCCATGTTAAGTTGTTTAGTTACTGACCTCAAACGATTGGTACATACCTTTGGGACAGAAATCCACATGAATAGGACCCAGATCCTGGGTAGAAACATTGTGGGAATTGAACAACTCTTCAAAAATAAGACTAGACCGGTCATTCTTCAATCCTGAATCTTATATATATATCTTACACGTTGAATAAAAGGCAAAGTAGAAAGGTGAACCAACAAAATTGAAGAAATTGACATAATTTAAAATACCTCCATATTTTGGCGATTTGCCGTGATCACGAGTAGGAGAGTGAAGGTGAAAGCATCTTCATGGTTATCCGACTCGAAACAAGAGGTGGACATTTTGATGTAGTCTTAATTTGGGGGTGCCGTTATGGAGGAAGACGCTATGGTGGAAGTAGGTAGTAGTGAGTAGGTAGTAAGTTATGGTTGGTATATATTATCTTATATATGTATCTTTACTATATATATAAAACTACACACACACACACACACACACATATATATATATATATTTGTTTATAACTTCGGACACAAAAAGAGGACACAGAGAAAGAAACTTACACTAAGTCTGAACGTTTCGCACTCAGCGTATATATATATATATATATATATATATATATATATATATATATATATATATATATATATATAGGTATTCGTTAAAATCTAGGGATGGATTCAGGATGCTCTGAAACGGGTAGGCGTATAAAAAAATTTCAAAAATTCATGTTCCGACAATTTTGGACCCACTGGAATAGCGTCATTTTTTTAAAAATTCGCTAAAAATAAATACAATAAAATAAATAAAAACATCATTTTGGATCTTTTTGTGGAAGGATCGAGCAAACGGCCAGTAATGAGATGTACCCATGGCTTCTGTTTATGTTTTTGTAGGAAAGTAAGTTCCATTCTAAGACTTACCGCACTATCCTACGATGAATATTTCTTTTTCTATAAGGTTTCGAAGTTTCTGCAACACGTGACGTCACACTTGGCAAGGGGGTCCCCGCCCAGGCGGGAGGGATGCAATGACGTGGTTGTTGCCGAAACTTTGACAATTCACAGCACAAAAAAACCTATTCGTCGTAGGAGAGTGCGGTTGGTCCCATAATTCTTAGAATGGAACCTGCTTTCATTTAAAAACGCTGCAAAGTCCTTGTCACATGGGTTTATTATTCTACATACCTACAGAAATGTAGGCTGTTCATTTATTGTTTCTATCATGTGAAATAACTTAAATAGCTATTTCTGATTGTTTCCACCAATTTTGGCCCCTAAAACACAAATTAGGTACGCTCCTTTTTTTCCCCCCCCAAACTATCTTTAATCATTGGTAGTACCATTCAATCGTCTTGACGTGTTGACACCTTTTCTAGTGTTATTCTACAAATTGATGGTGATTTCAGACGATCTCGCAGGTTTTTTGACTCATAAAATTTCAGACGATTTCCCAGGTTTTTCACTCATAAAAAATCAATTTTGGGAGCTGAACATTTGGTAGAACTCAATTTTCCACTCTTTGGTCAAAATCGACTTCATATTCTGTCTTCTCGTCCCCAAAAACATGGAAAACGATATCTCAGAAGCTCATGTTACCAACATGTTGCTAAAACGCAAAAGTACCTACCTATTTTTACACACATTTTCACTCATAACACCCCTGGGTATATTCCGATCGGGCTGAAAAGTTTCGGGACACAACTAGGGCCCAAGTGGAGCATGTGTGCGAAAGAACGAATTTTTTAGACCTAAAATGAAGCCTGTAAACGTGATACGGCGGACGGCGGACGGACATTGCATTTTGGTTTATTATTCTGTGAATAATACACCTACGTATTCGCTCAGCAAAAAATTTTTATAACACCCCCTCAAACTTTTTTCTTTTCCCTTTCAAGGTGATTAGATTCCAAAAATGTAATGTCCGTCCGCCGTACGCCGTATCACGTCTACAGGCCTCATTTTCGGTCAAAAAAAATCGTTCTTTCGCACACATGCTCTATTTGGGCCCTAGTTGTGTCCCGAAACTTATCAGCCCGATCGGAATATACCCAGGGATGTTATGAGTGAAAATGTGTGCAAAAATAGGTAGTTTTTGCGTTTTAGCAACATGTTGGTAACATGAGCTTCTGAGATATCGTTTTCCATGTTTTTGGGGACGAGAAGACCGAATATGAAGTCGATTTTGACCAAAGAGTGGAAAGTTGAGTTCTACCAAATGTTCAGCAACCTGGGAAATCGTCTGAAATCACCATCAGTTTGTATAATAACACTGGAAAAAGTGTCAACACGTGGATCAAGACGATTAAATGGCACTACCAATGATCAAAGATAGTTAAAAAAAAAAAGGAGCGTATACCTAATTTGTGTTTTAGGGGCCAAAATTAATGGAAACCATCAGAAATAGCAATTTCGATTATTGCACATGAAAGAAACAATAAATGAACAGCCAAAATTTCTGTAGGTATGTCCAAAAGTCCAAAATAATAATAAACCCATGTGACAGGGACTTTGCAGCGTTTTTGGAATCTACGCACCTTGAAACGGAAAATAAAAAATTTTGAGGGGGTGTTATAAAAATTTTTTGCTGAGCGAATACATAGGTGTATTATTCACAGAATAATAAACCAAAATGGGGAAGTAATGTAAACAGAATTCATGGGTACTCCTCACTGATGGGGACTGGAGCGCAATTCGACCCAGGTCGACCTGACGAGACTTACTTGTAAGTACGGAAGTGAACACCGCTCGGACTAAACATAGAGTTCGCAGTCACTGCCGCTACCTGTTATCCCGGATGAATGAGTTGAAACTTCGGACTGTCGTTAGACCAAAGAGAACGCAGTACAATCGGTTGTGGGGTAGAAACAGTACAAGCTTGAAAAATCGAGTCATTGATACTCTCACTACTTTCTCATTGTTAAGTGCTAAGTGAGCACACTCATTAGCACTCGTGCAGAAATTCAACAAACTGAAACCTACTTCATGTAAGGAGAAGAGCTGCACAGTATCAACGCCAGACTGATTCTTTTCCTAGAGTAGGGATGTGACAAAGACGATTTATCGAAGATGAAAATAATTGCATGTTGTGCCGGATTTCACTTTCTACCATGAAAACCTCCAGATTCAATAATCAACTTCGATAATTTAATATTTACCTTGATATTTGAGCTAACCGAATACATATTAATGCCGCCTCATTTATTCATAACAAAGAAGAAGAACTGATGCTCTTCGTCGGGGCCAAAGAATGCTTCACAAAAAGTTGCAACGCCTATGTAAAATAATGTCCGAGTATTGTGAACCTGACTGTTTTGTCAGCACAGCAGCGCGTGATGTTCGGCCCATTTCGCGTCTTCACTTCATTACATCAACTTTTCACAAATAGGAGATGGCAAAGCCGAAGCTGTTTTCCACGAGACAACTAGTACTATGACGGACGGTATTAGGGATGGAGAATATTAGGCCGTATTCTCGTCACTTCAAGAAGATATATTTTATTTAGCATTCGACCTTATGAATTGCGAGAAATTAATTAATTTATGAAAATAATGGACCGCTACAGAAAACAAACGGCTTTCTTATAAAAATCATCCTTTCCAAAAACCGTACTTCGGGTAGTTCCATAATGGTGTAAATTTTGTACAAATTCCATAATTAATTAGTTGAAAAATCAAAACAGGAATCTAAATAATATGAAGCAATTCTAATAAAAACAATGACAATAAACAGGAGGTTATACAGAAGCACGGCTTCCCCGTTCAGTTACTGTGATAGCGTGCTTCTTCAACAAATGTGGATAACAGCACTATTTTTGACCATTTATGCTGGTTACACATGCAATGCTGAATAAGGTAAATGAGACTGAAATAACTGCAAGGAAATAGAGTTGACTGAGACTGATATTTTCAGTTTTAAATCGAAGATGTTGCTAAAGGCTTCAGGGTGCGATATGTTTCATCTAGATTAATGGTACAAAATCAAAATTTCGAATCTATCACGTGCCGATTCAGTCAAATTCGTCGAATGAATGGAAAATTGGGAGTCTCCTAGGAAATCATAACGGTTGAATCGACTATCTGCTCGCTCCCGGATTAGGTATACCAACAGTCTCTGGGGAAACAAACAGTTGTTAGCTGGAGTGGCTTTGTAAAAAGTAGGTAGCCCCCAGGTAAAGCTTGCCAGAGGGTTCCACAGGACGCATATGTGGCACACATGGACAGGGTGTGTTGTGAATGTGTGTGGGTATGTGTGAGTCTGACGTCCTGAGTACCACGCGAGGGGGATGCAGGGATCAATGATGAATGATGGACGCTCAGCCACACATCCCTTTCCAGAGTTCTTCTAAAAATCCATAAACTGTTCTGCTCTTAGGTCGTTTCGGACACAAACCTACTGTAAACCATTTCGTACAAAGAACTATTCAGATGAAATTCGTTTTGGGGATTTACACTATAAAGATAGGCTTCTCTGCGGCTTGACGAATAAATTTAGAAGACCGGTATAAACATACCCATCTTCAGCCCAACAAAGATTACAAAATATGGAACACTATCTTCATAATCCGAATGACAAGAAATCTCTTAAATTAAAAACACACGACGAATTGTTATGGTACGACGATATGATAATTCTGGACGAATTTGCAAAACTGTGAATGCGCAACTGAAAGCTTTCCATGGGTATTTATTTTACGGTCCTTGACGAGTAGGTACCTAACATCTCTACACCAACGTCAATTCGATGATCATTGTGGAATCCATTTTGTGAGGTTCGTTTTTATGCATATGATGTTTATCAAGTTTCGGATGCACGTAAACAGCCAAATTGTTGTTTTTTAGTCACTAGTAGATTTATGCTGAGAACCGTACACTTCTAGTTACATTATGAGTTGGCCACCAATGCATGGTATCGTGCACGGCACTAGGAGGAGGAGAAGAAGAAGAAGAAGAAGAAGAGTAGATTATAACAGTAGAGTATATATCACTAGAAACCTGTTTGAAACTGTACAATAAACGTGAATAATTGGGTATAACGGGAAAATTATTTCTACTAACCACTCACATCGTTCAGTTCAGACACAACGCTTCTGTTCGGAAGACGGGAAAAATTGATCCATGATACGTTCCTCGTAGCACTACTTTATTGAAATAGAGTTGATCTCTCGGTAGGAGAAAGTAGCTTCGTCTGAAGATTAATACCAAAATGACACGCTCACACAACGCAGGAGAAAAGCCGGTGTCTACAATTCCAAGATGTTTATCTTGTATCCACCTGCCATAACTCCACATTCGTCCGCATAACCTGCCATCAACTTAACTTACAAAAACGTTTAGAGGTATTGTTAAATTCATGTTTTGTATGGTTGAAAACGGTGGCAAATTGAAGGGTAAATTGACTAGGTACGTAACTTCAAAATTTCACTCCTATGGAGTGGTCATGCTGCATGTGATGACGGGGGCAAACCAGAATAAAAAAACAATACCAGGGGTCAAATACATGGTTTTGGGGAGGCGGCCACAAAATACTGCGGCTAATATGCTAGGCTAGGGATAATAATTATGTAGGTATATATATACGTATATACGTTAGTCCGAAACATACCTATGGATATACAGAGTAGCAAATTAGGTTGGGAACCCGTGATCTGGATGAGTTCCAGAAATCCGTCTTGTGGGTGATTACAATACTTCCGAATTACCTACCTATCCGGCTGGGTAAGTGAAATAAAAGTCACCATCCACTAAGATCACCACTTAATAGGGAAAGCAGTCGAATATGTTAACTGTACCACTTCAAGTTGAGTGGAGCCTGGTGGATTAAGTGCGTAAGTGCAAAGAAAATACGTAGATACCTAGTAATTATACTTTTCTTCCTTTATCTCTGGAATCATCATGTTTGTCTGGCTGTTTCTTTGGTCTTGTGGACTCGTCCTTGACGAATATGGATCACAGCGAGTCAAAAGACCCCTCTCGATGACGTGTCAGTGTGTGGACGTGTAGTTGTGAGTGTGTGACCTAATACGACCTCGGACGGCGCGCTCGGCCCCTGCCCTCGTTCACTAGAATTTTCAAGGGTCCGTCCCCAGTGCGCTCCAGCACCCTCAACAAGTTCTTACACCCCACCCCCTCCCACCATCACCAAGACACCAATAACTCAATAGCTGTGTCCGAACCCGCTGACTACAACATGGAGAAGTCATCAACAACAACAACAACACGAGGTAACCACTCGAGTAGGTGTTATGTAAACCACGCGAGTGACGCACCGTCATCATAACAGCCATTCTGTGAACGCTTCACAACTGCTCCTCTAGCCCAGGTATAATCTGTGGCCACTAGGACTTGGATATTTCCATCTCTTCGAAATCCAACTCTGAAAAGCAGTACGGAAGGACGGATTTATAGTCAATACTCGAGCTGAGTGACGCTGGAGCTCCGAAAACTGGCATTTCTAATTTGAGTAGACGTCCACTGAGTGTAACTATGAGTCGCTGATTTTTCCAACAATCTCACAACTGAATAAATCACCACATCCAATAGACAGCAAAGAAAATTTTTTTACGGACCAGGAGCTAATAAGCGATTTCAGGTATTGGAATCTGCATGGGCGTACGCAGGATCCTCCTGGGTGGTTAATGGACGGAAAAACCGATGAATTTACCTGGTACAGCAGCTATCTAGGGAGTGGTATCATTGGTACCGGGTGCTACCATATGTATGTGGCACCATAAGTACCTGCCTGTTGACAGAGTGTACTTGGGTCGGAATTATCTGCTTTTGACCTCGGAATCGGGTTCAGCACCCTCAAAAACCCTGTATCCCAATTTTAAGCTCCGAAATCCGAGTATTTTAGAGGAAATAATCTAAAGAAAAAACGCGTGACGTCATCTGGTATGTATCTCCCTCTCACTAGTTGCCATGTGCAGCAGCGGGAGGGCAATACACACCAGATAACGAATTTCGGGAGATTAACCTTCGTTACAACCTCAATTCTTCACTCTTCGGTCAAAATCAACCAAATATTCGCTCTTCTCGCCCTAAAAAACATGGAAAACGATACCTCACACGCTCATGTTCACTAAAACCTCAAGAATCCCTCGAAAACCCTTATTTTTTAAAATCATTTTTCTCCCATATCACCTCTGGGTGTATGCCGATCGGGCTGCCGTGTTTCGGAGGACAACTAGGAGCCAAATGTGTTCCCAAATGGGGACCCGAACTGTGTGCGGAAAAATGACGATTTTAGACCAAAATTTAACGTAAATTTAAGGCTGAAACTTCCTTAGAACCTCAATTTTCCACTCTTTGGTCAAAATCGACTTCATATTCGGTCTTCTTGTCCCAAAAACATGGAAAGCGTTACCACAGAAGCTCATGTTACTAACATGTTACTTAAACACAAAAACTACCTATTTTTATACACATTTTCACTCATAACACCCCTGGGTATATTCCGATCGGGCTGCAATGTTTCGGGACACAACTAGGGCCCAAATGGAGCATGTGTGCGAAAGAACGAATTTTTTAGACCGAAAATGAAGCCGGTACAAGTGATACGGTGGACGGCGTACGGCATACAGCGGACGGCGGACGGACATTGCATTTTGGTTTATTATTCTGTGAATAATACACCTATGTATTCGCTCAGCAAAAAATTTTTATAACACCCCCTCAAACTTTTTTCCTTTCCGTTTCAAGGTGCGTAGATTCCAAAAATGCAATGTCCGTCCGCCGTACGCCGTCCGCCGTATCACGTGTACAGGCTTCATTTTAGATCTAAAAAAGTCGTTCTTTCGCACACATGCTCCATTTGGGCCCTAGTTGTGTCCCGAAACTTTTCAGCCCGATCGGGGTGTTATGAGTGAAAATGTGTGTAAAAATAGGTACTTTTTGCGTTTTACCAACATGTTAGTAAAATGAGCTTTTGAGGTATCGTTTTCCATGTTTTTGAGGACGAGAAGACCGAATATGAAGTCGATTTTGATCAATGACGCGGAAATTGAGGTTTTACCATTGGTTCAGCTCCCAAAATTGTTTTTTTTTTTTAAGTCAAAAACCTGGAAAACTGTCTGAAATCACCATCAATGTGTATACTAACATTAGAAAAAGTGTAAACAGCTGAATCAAGACCATTAAATCGCACTACCAATGATCAAAGATGATCTGGGGAAAAAAAAAGTGTACCTAAATATTTCATGTTTTGGGGGCCAAAATTGGTGGAAATCATCAGGAATAGCTAATTCAATCATTCCACATGAAAGAAACAATAAATTTAACTGCCAACAAGAATCTCTAGAACTCCAATAGAATAATAAACCCATGTGACAAGGACTTTGCAGCGTTTTTGGAATCTACGCACCTTGAAACGTAAAAGAAAAAATTTTGAACGGGTGTTATAAAAATTTTTTGTAGAGCGAATACAAAGGTGTATTATTCACAGAATAATAAACCAAAACACGGAAAACGATTGTACCTCACAAGCTCTTGTTACTAACATGTTACTAAAACACAGAGAGTACCTATTTTAATACCCATTTTCAGTCATAACACCGCTGGGTATATTCCGATCGGGCTGCAACGTTTCGGGACACAACTAGGGCCCAAATGGAGCATGTGTGCGAAAGAACGAATTTTTTAGATCGAAAACGATGCCGGTATACGTGATACGGCGGATGGACATTGCATTTTTGGAATCACCTTGAAACGTAAAAGAATAATGTTTGAGGGGGTGTTATAAAAATGTCTTGCTGAGCGATTACATAGGTGTGTATTATTCACAGAATAATAAACCAAAATGCGATGTCAGTCCGCCGTATTACGTGTATCTACTCTAATTTTGGTCTTTAAAAAAATCGTTCTTTCGCATACAGGCTCCATCTGGGCCCTAGTTGTGTCCCGAAACTTTGCAGCCCGACCGGAATATACCCAGGGGTGTTATGGGTGAAAAATGGATATAAAAATAGGTATTTTTTGTATTTGAGTAACTTGATTAGCGAGTAAGTTGATGAGCTTTTGAGGTATTGTTTTCCATGTTTTTTAGGACGAGAAGACCGAATATGAAGCCGAGATTGACCAAAGAGTGGATAATTGAGGTTCTAACGACGTTTCAGCCTTAAACTTACGTTACATTTTGGTCTAAGATCGTCGTTCTTCCGCACACAGTTTGGGTCCCCATTGGGAACATATTCTGTCCTAGTTGTGCTCCATAGCTCGGCAGCGCGATCGGAATACACCCAGGGTTGTTATGGGAGAAAAATGTGTGTAAAATTTGGGGTTTTCGAGGTTTTTTTCAGGTTTTAGTGAACACGAGCTTGTGATGTATCGTTTTTCATGTTTTTTAGAGCGAGAAGACCGAATATGAAGTCGATTTTGACGAGAGTGAAGAATTGAGGCTGTAACGAAGGTTAAGCGCCCGAAATTCTTTTTTTTTTTAAGTCAAAAACCTGAGAAATTGTCTTAAATCACCATAAATTTGTACAATAAACTAGAAGTAGTACCTATTAGTAGGTGAACCAAGACAATTAAATGGCACTATCAATGTTCAAAGACAAAGGGTAAAAAAAAAGGGGGCGGGGGGGAAGGAGTCGAGGTCGGTTGTATGAAACTGTAAATCCCGGGCCGGCTCCGGTACTCGATTTAGGGCTTTCCTGGGAGGAGCTCGAGGGTAGGTATTGACCACAGGAAACGTTGATCTACGTACAAGAGGCATCTATACAGGTAAATAATAAACCGCTGTGTAATAATTTGCAGCGTTTCTTTTTTGTTCTTTTCTCTTTCCGTTAAAACCCGTTTTTACACAACTTGATCCGTTAAAACCCGTTTTCACGTAACACCATCTTATATGAAGAAGCGCAAGTGATGAGTTGATTGCATGACAAGATGAATGAGTGCACGCTGAGGAATACCAACATAACCAGGATCAGGTGTCTTACGGGAGAAGCGGATTTTGGCAATGCCAAGTAAACCCCAAAAAAGAATGGGCGAGAAATGTGGTGGTTAGGATAGGTTGGGACGCTCAAGCTGCCGAGTTAATTAGCTATTTGGAAGTAACAAATCATCAATACAAAGAGTTCCCTACCACGTCTGAAAGAAAAATCGGGTGTGTCCACATCAAACGGCAAAGAATTCAGAAACAGGTGTTTCGCGATAGATTAACAGAAACCGACTATTAACTGTTTACAGTTTTCAAAAACTTGATTTTCCTCTTCATTTACCTAGTTTGAAATTTATACCCGATTTCTGCATACTTCATTAAAATTGAAGGATTCGACCATTCGCGATCGATGGAGATAAAACATTGTAGTATGGGGCGTCAACATACACAGAACGAGAAAATGAGAATTCTCTGATGAGCTTCATTCACATGACAGCAGAAATGAACCGCGATTTACATTTTATAATGTACATTTCACGTTATTTACATTTTATAATGACATTTTTCACCTCCAACTTCGATAGTAAAACTGTAAGTGAGTACACCTTAGGAAAGATGAATTTCAGGAGGAGTTTTCACAGAAGTTGTACCCCCAAAGATATTTTTCTTCCTCACCACCGAAGGTAGGGAAGCTTTGTATTGGTGATCACGGGTCACCAGAGGCAGCACCGCATGGGTCAGGAACACGTCAGCAAAAATGCAGAAGAAGAACTCCCAAGGGCTGGTGAAGGCGTAGCGGATCTACCCATCACTGCCGAAAGGGTTGTCCTCC
Organism: Leptopterna dolabrata; assembly: GCA_954871275.1. Classification (NCBI taxonomy): domain Eukaryota; kingdom Metazoa; phylum Arthropoda; class Insecta; order Hemiptera; family Miridae; genus Leptopterna; species Leptopterna dolabrata. The sequence goes on along the minus strand of OX940974.1, from coordinate 47,495,797 downwards.
AGGTCTGCTCCTCTATGGTACGTCCTAGATGCGCCTGTCATAATGTTGTCCTGGACCTGCTGCATGGTTATGCACGACGCAAAGGATGGCCGGTTTGGCTTGAGCCCCACTTCAACCTGGTGGAGCGGAGTTGCCGACCAGATCTCTTGTTGGTGACGCTGAGAGAGACCTTCATCATTGTCCAAATGTCAATGTCCAGATCCGTAAGGACCAGGTCGATGAGATGCTACAAGCAGCAGCAGGACTGGCCAGATAAAGCTGACTGGTGCAACCATTACCTAACGCGGTGTGTGGCATTGTGGGTCAGCAGAAGATCTCAAAAGGGTGCGCTACCCAGAATTCATACTTGAATGGATGACCACGCGAGTCCTAACAGGAGGAGCGTTTATATGGTCTGCATTCAGGAGAATGGCTGCTCAGCGGTTGGCCGGCCAACCATGGAGGCGCCGTAGGGCCCGGAGCTGAACTCAAACCTTTAATGGGGAGGAGAGAAGCCGCCTGATGGCACAGCCAGAAGAGGCTCAAATCTCCCTCCATCAACTGGGGGGCAAGTCGAATGAAGACTTGCCGCTCTCCCTATTGTCCGGTGGGTGTCGGATCTCGGACGACGGTTGCCAGTGCTGCTGGATGGATTCAACAGCACGATCGATCCTCGAAGGATGATAAAATGACTTATGGTGAAATATGTTTTTTTATTACAATACCTAACCATCCTTTTAATCTTGAAAATTATTATACAAATATAACTCGTTAGGTGCAAGAGTAAAAAAATTGATGTCCTCCAAAATGAAAATTTCCACTCCATTTTACGTTTCACACATCAAGGAACATATTTGGTTCCGTGTCTGTCTGTCAATTCTTTGTCTGGGGAAAAACTATACGAAATAATGGTCGCAATGAGTTGAAATTCGGTTGGTGCGAGTTTGACCACAGATGGTCCCATATCAAATTCATTAAAAAAGTACTGTAACTTTCTTCCATGCAAGCGCAAACGTGAAATCCTTGTGCAGCTCATAACTACCCCAAATTTGTCGAAAAGATCTGAAAGTTGGAGGCTAGATGCAGAATGGTACCTTGATTTTTCCATATAGATTTCACCTAATTCGGACAGTAACATTCGGATGCGCATGCGCAAACACGAAATGTTTACCAATTCCTTGTAACGCCTATAAGTACCCGAAAAAAAGAGTCGTAGTTGAAATTTGGAAGGTAGACGCGGGTTGGAGCACAGAGGGTCCCATAGCAAATTCATTGAATGGTACAGTAACTTTCGTCTGCGCATGCGCCAACGCGAACTCTTTCTAGAGCCCGCAACTACCCTAGAAATCGTCGTGAAGCGATGAGGTTTGGAGGGTAGGTCGGTGGGGGTTGGGCCACAGATAGCCCCGTATTAAATTCATTGATAACTTTCACCTGCGCATGCGCAAACGCGAAATCCTAGTAGAGCCCATAACTACCCTAGAAACTGTCGTAATGCCCTGAGATTTGGCGAAATGTTTAACTTCTCAGTTTCAAACTCGTATGCGTCAATTCTCCAACTATATATCCACCGAATGGACCCACCAAATAATTACGTATACGTCCACTTTACGTAGGTGAGGAAGCTACACTGCCTACCCGACTTGGTAGACTTTTTTTGTACCCCTACGGTCCTTTCAGTGTCTCACTGAACCATTTCGTTCATAATTCCTGTTTTATGCAACAAGTTTGAGTCCATCACCCTATCAAGCTCACACATTCTTCACAATGAATATCATTCTTGATACAAATATCTGACCTTTCTTGAAGGTTTTGCGTTCTTTACCGACACGTTTTTTGTTTCCACAATCGCCTATTTGCCTATTTGTCAAACTATATATATATATATATATATATATATATATATATATATATATATATATATATATATATATATATATATATATATATATAGTGTTGGGTGTAGAATGACCAAGTCTAGTCGTGGTTTTTTAACTTTAGGGATTAAAAGGGGACTTTTATGGATTAAAAGTTAAAAAACCACGACTAGACTTGGTCATTCTACACCCAACACTTTACATCACCCACTAGTCAACCAATTGCCAATATATATATATATATATATATATATATATATATATATATATATATATATATATATATATATAATTCATTATTCTCTATCTATGAGATGCGAACGCTAGTGAGCTGGCCGCTGATCAATGCAAATCGGAGATTTGAACCCATAGATTAAATACTTTGAATCAGTAAGAACTCGGCTCGAGTACCTTAATCCGTCTACTCACAAGCCGAATGGAACCAATGAAACATTCAGACACATGCAGTTTATTAAAAATAAACTAATAAATACAAATAAATTTAAAGAAACGTTGTAACGTACTATATTACAAATAAACAGTGATAACGTGTACACATAACATGACGAACTCGAATTACACAAATCTCGCAAAATTCATTGGGCGTGATTAGCTGCACGATCTATTTTAATTCGAAATGCACATGAATAAGTTAAAACCCTTGATAACTTAAGCGAGGTTCCCGAGGGAAAAAAACCGCACACTTACCACTTATTAAAATCATGAAATGGAACGGGTTTATGAACAGTACGTTTCATTTTTAATTGCAAAGGGGAAAATGGGGACTGACGCTGGAACATGTCGGTAACTATATTAACTGAAAGCAATGATTAATTTGTCAGCGCGACAACGTGAAATTTGCAACTCGAATCTCCCTAAATGTGTGCAGTATTTACAAACTCAACAGTCACTAGACACTTACTATCAAGTACCTATATACTGAGTGGAAAGCTCGTGGATTTTTTATTTATTTTTAACTAGCCACTAAATGGGGAATTATGTGGGGGGGGGGGGGGGTTCTGCGTAGTAATTTAGTAGATAAATCATATCTGAGGTTTCCATTGAAAAAGCTTTGCTTCACAGTTGACAACTTTTTTTAAATTTACATCGCAATTTAACGATGATTCGAAAACTCATGTAAAATTTCACACGCCACCGCGGTCGGTTTTCAGCTCAGAAAGCGAGAAACTGAAAATCTTACTGACACTTAACGGAACTACCAAGTATACAAGAGGAGCCTCCAGGGCATTCTGGCGACATGTAACTTTCATCAATTTCATCAGATATGTGTTGAGAAATTACACTTTGAAAGTGAGAAGAGAAAATCTCCTTTTACAGACTGTTGTACTCCTGTAAACGTACAATTAAATAATTCGAATAGGGAATTGCAGCTATCTCGACAGAGGTCCAGAGCGGACAGCCGTAAAATTTGTAACCAAGACCAAGGATATGGACAAAGAGAGGTCAATTATACCAACTCTTAAAATCGCGGTTGTTGCTATATATTGCTGGAAAAAAACCCTTGTTGTTGTATTCTATTTCAATGATAAGCCTTTGTAGTCGCACATCAAAATTTGTTGTCTCTCGAACTTCGGTGGTGCATTCCTATATAAAAAATCGTACCTATAAACCATTTTATTCCGTCCGCCTGTCAGCGCTTTTTCGACCCTGCGCAAACGAAATCAATGAAATGGGCCCCCAAATTCCACTGTGACAAGGAAATGAACATGAAAAAGAAGAAGAAAAAGAAAAATTAGTATGAAAGAAAAGAAATCCTGTTGAAATGTTTAGAAAATTGTACGAAACGAACACTTCAAATTAGAAATTAGATTCCATCCTGATATTTTGTGACACCATCCGTACTGTCCTATGCTAAGTAGGACTTTCTATGATTTTTCTGAGTGTCAAACAATTCTGACGTCACTGCACCCCTTGCGCCTGGGCGGGCCTCGAGCCAACTGTGACGTCAGAATTGGCTGAAACTTTGAAGTCATAGAAAAAGAACTGCTTATCGTAGGGCAGTGCGGTCGGTGTCCAAGTTCTCAGAATGGAATCTAGTTTTATTAAAAAATAATGTAAACGTTTTTGTGGCCCATGGAAAATACAGGTAGATCAAATAGAATAATTCGTCCTTTTACGCTGACCTCTCTCCTAACTGCCCCTTTTAAGTCGGCCTTTTTGAAATTTCAAGTGAGTAAAGATTTTCAGGATTTAAAATATTCAAGAAGGGGTTGTGAAATGGAACTTTGTAGAAGGACTCATATTACAAGTAATATAAAACAATTTCTGAAATTCGATTGTGGATAGGTACCTATTTGATTGAAAAGTTCGAGAAATCTTTCAGTTTAGTTCGTAGCGACAGGCACGATTATGCGGTAATATGGCGAAAAAGACTCAAGTTATGATCGAACATGAGTATACGCAGGATATACCTAAATGTTCTCCCAAGAAAACAAAACGTTGATAAGTAACGTTTTGAACATACTCGGACTTTAATTCAACTAACTGCAAACCGATTCCTCAGCGCCGGATCCAAAATTTTTCAACACAAATTCAACTGTGGAACTAACTTCGCTCAAAAGGAGTTCAGCATAGTTGTAACCCTATTAGGAACATGTTCTACATCATGTGAGTAGGTACTTTGATTTTTCCGAATAATAATTTTCTGCCTTAATCTGTAGCCGACACCGGAACTGAGAGCCAATTATTTGTCAATAGGCAACACCGAGGCTGCCAGCTTCATAGGAGAAAACAAAGTACGACCTCGAAGTTATTGCACTGACTCCACTGGGACATCGGTACTCATGTTCATGTTTAACAATTACCCACACTGCATTAAGGTATAACAGAAATTACCTATACTGCGTTCAGGTACAACTCGATATCTAAAAGCTCATTTCCAACTTTATGAACACAATCATAACAAAACAAACATGAATTGAATCCCACAACTGGCCCCAAACTATTTGAGTTTACAGTAAACTTAAATTGTCACAATTTTAACATGCTATTTTTTGGCAGCGAATCGAGCTATTGTAATTCGTCTATCTTGGGAATAGCGTTCTCATCGGAAAAAGGCAATCGCCGTCAAGTCGAGTATCCTGCTAATAGGGTTCGGTCCAGAATTGCCAGGGTTGTCTATGTAGGGGTATTGCAGCTACTTTTATTTTTTTTTCCCCGTACGCATACTTCAAACGTTATAAAAGTACCGAATGTAAAATAGAATTCTTACACTTTGTGCTAATATTGGAAGCTCTACCACAAAACAAGAATTCGTTACATTGCTCAATATTAGATAGGTAGTCTTTATCATGAAAAATTATGGAGTTCCACATTAACTTCTTCTTGTGGCTTTTGTTCTGAACTCGATACTGTTGAAAAACGCCAGTGGAGCCCACAACATCGGAAAGGCAGTCCAAGAGAATTCATTCGTTCTTCTGTCTAAGTAACATTTTTAGTCTATGAAGTTTAAAACTGTATCAAAAAACTAAACCCGAGTTACTTCAGTTAGCAGTAGGTAGCTGACGTCTTAAATCCAAAGAGATGCTGCTACTGGATGGAACTATGGAGAATTTCGTAAAGAAACGCGCTATTGCAGTGGCTTCGAAATGGATAGCAACTACCTGTACACTATTTCCTGAAAAAATGTCTGTTACAAAATCGTATCAGGGTATTCTGAATATGTCCCCAGTTTTCAATATTTTTTTTCTTCAAATTTACGTATGCAAGTGGCCTCTGATACTTTATAAGAATCTACCGGAAAGTATGAAAAACGAACCACACAATGGGGAATTTTCCTCAAACATTTTTCTTGGAAAAACATATTCAGAACTCTTGTAAAAAATTGTAGTTCGAAGCCCGTTTTCAAAAATAAGCGATATTTTTTAAATGAGGGTGATTGAAAGTAATAATACGGCGCAGCACACTACTCGTTTTCTGCCAGTAGGTACTTTCCGACATGAACACCTCTTCAAGTGGTAAATAATTAATTTCCGTTATTGAACAGACTTCGGCCGAAAAAATGGGAATTTGTAGTAATCCACGCCCATTAAGAAGGACTTTGAAGACCAGCCATTTCGGATGTTAGAAGATGAGTAAACATTGTGGGCCTGCTACAGGGAAATACCTGAAAATTACGACAAGGGGTGTGATAGTTTATACATGGAATGTAACTTCACGTTATCTATCAGCAGTTTTAGGCATATTGCTTTGTAAAAAATCCCATTGCCCTTGGAAACAAATTCCGTAATTGTACCAGTTAGTTCCAATGAATTCCTTGAAACTAATAAATGTGGAGGAAGATTGTAATAAATTCATAAAATAAAGATTTATAGAATTGAGAGAATAACCCCAAAGGTGTGAGAGGGGGAAAAGTGCTCAAATTTAAGTTTTTAGGTTCGAAAGTCACTATTTTCAATTAATATTCCTGGTCGACTGATGGTGGATGCAAACTACGAAGAAAACAGAAGTTCGGTTTCCACGACGATGCAGAAGATTACAAATCAGAAGGAGAAGGAAATGAAGATTCACATGACATGTTCTTGATATTGTATTACTTCCATCTTCCTATTAAATAGGAACTGAAGTATGGTGCAACCGACAAAAATCGGTGTTCGAGAAAACCATGGAATCTTGTTCAGTAGTGCTCAAAAAGAGTTTCTAGACGGTTTTCCGCTTGATGTCGCTCTGTACGTAGTATGTATGTGCGTATGGTATTTTTCACATTTTCTTTCTGGGGTTTCTTCAGCTTGTTGAACTCCTCAATTTGAAATGGGAACGAGCTTCTAGGTGGAAAAATGAAGGAGTTATAATGGGTTGTCTAATTTTTTGATTTTCAACGAACTGGTGCGGGTGGAACCAAAACGTCCGTTTAGGACGTCTAGATCACGCCTAGAGATTTTGAGCTCGATCGCATTTGATTTGGCTAACTTACAGCAAAAAATATGTCAACGAGTCCAACATTTTCTGGGTTTACTAGCTAAATGAACGAGGTTGAAAGTGAGATTTCTATGCAAATTTACGGATTTTGACCGAAATGGGCCGAACTTGTATCCATACTATTATGAAGAACGTGGACGTATTAATTGTGTAGCAATCTCCACACCGGAACTTCTGTAGGATAATCTACTTCTATATCATATCAAGCGGAATTTGTCATTTTCTCAAACTCTTCCTGAGAGAAATTATGTTCACTGAAACATGCTAAATGACTCGGACTCGAACCGAGTTGTGTCTTCTCCTGCAATTGTTTATTTACCTATATTGGTCCGTCTGCTCCAACACGAATAGCACTGTGATTCTTGTTAGATTTGAAAGAATAAGTGATGTTCCAATTTCCATCATAGAATCAGTTGGCTTTAACAATATTTCATCGCCTCGACGAAAAAAGTGTACTTACTGTACTTATACAAGTCGGTGATTGACATGGTCCGTAAATAATCAGTGATGTAAGATATCTGACGATTTTCACATGTAAAAACATTAACCGTAAGTACATGTATTTTTTATGGTGGTGAGGATCAACGTGAGTCGAGGACCTTTAGAGCTGATTTTAAAGGAGGCCGACATTTGAATATCATTATATTAAGTATAATATAAATTCAAAAATTAAAATTAAAAATTTAAATTATATGCTGAGTTAGCTAAAAATCGTGTAATTAGTAAACTTGATGACAAAACAGATCACTACAATATAGATACAGATATGACAGAAGGTACTGGAGGAAATATGAGTCAGTTGACTGAGTGCAAGTTAGGTGTACCTGTGGGTCTTTTGGTTTATTAGTCTGTGAATATTACACCTATGTATTCCCTCAGCAAAAAAATTGTATAACACCTCAAATTTTTTTCTTTTGCGTTTCAAGGTGCGTACTATTTCAAAAATTCTGTCCGTCCACCACGCATATCTGCTTTACTTTCGGTCTACAAAATTCTTTCTTTCGCACACAGGCTCCATTTGGGTCTTAGTTATGTTCTGAACTTTGCAGCCCGATAGGAATATACCCAGCTATGGGTGAAAAATGGGTGTATAGGGTTTTGAGGTGATTTAGTAACATGACTTGTGAGGTATTGTTTTCTTTTTTTTTAGGATGAGGAGACTGAATATAAAGTCGATTTTGACCAAACAGTGGAAAAACTGAGGTTCTAACGAAGTTGCAGCTTTAAATTTACGTTAAATTTTTGTCTAACATCGTCGTTTTTCCACACACAGTTTGGGTCCCCATTTGGGAACAGATTTGGGTCCTCGTTGTGCTCCGAACCTCGGCTGCCCGATCGGAATACACCCAGGGGTGTTATGGGACAAAAATGGGTGTAAAAATAGGGTATCGAGTTTTTCAGGTTATAGAACATAAGCTTTTGAGGTATCGTTTTCTATGTTTTTTAGGGCGATAAGACGGCATACGAAGTTCATGTCGACCAAAGAGCGAAGAACTGAGGTTTAACGAAGGTTCAGATCCCAAAATTCATTTGTTATGAGTCAAAAACCTGGGAAATTGTCTGAAACTACCATACATTTGTATAATAACACTAGAAGTAGTATCAAAAGGTGAATAAAGACAACTAAATGGCACTATCAATGATCAAAGATTATTGTTTGTAAACAAATTGGAGCCTAATTCGTGTTTTTGGGGGCCAAAATTGGTGGAAACCACCAGAAATTGCTATTTCAATTATTGCGCATGAAAGAAACAATAAATGAACAGCCAACACTTCTGTTGGTATGTCCAATAGAATAATAAACCAATGTGACAAGGACTTTGCAGCGTTTTTTGTAGTGGTTGTCGCAATTTGAATGCTGACGATTGTGCTTCGCCTGTATGGTGCACGGTTCACGTCACATTCAGGACTCGGCACATGGCACCGGTCACCGAGTCAGTGGAAACATCAGCATAAGAGATACGACGAGGGGCGTGTTCATCACATAACCACGCGCAACAGTGCACGCACGCACAGTACCAGCTGACTGACTCAGACTGAGCCAGTGCTCACTGCGATAATGTTTACAGAGAAATGTTGTTGATGTTGTGTCGATGATAAATGAATGTGGTTCAATTCCAATGGGCGTCGCGTAAACACAGTGAACTTGGAAACCGTGCAACGGGTCATCGTGAAATAGTGAAACACCGTGAGAAACCCTCAAATGCCTATAGGATCTGTGGAACGGGAGATTGGAGGCGGAAATTTGTAGATTTCGGAAAATACAAAAGCCGAACGCAGCTGTGTTGTGAGGCGTTATCGCTCCGTGCTGCACTCATCATAATTAATACGGCCAAATTCCCCTTAAATTACAATTCTATTCAATCAATCAATCTAAAACGTCTACTCAATGAACATCGAAAAGTGATAGTGAATCACATGATTACTGCTACGACTGCGACGGTGTTCTGTATGTGTACATACACTCGTTTGTATGTGGCCCACGTCAAGAAATGTGCGAAAGAAACAAACACATTCGAAAAATAACAGTAACATTTCGTGAGCCAGCACACCTCGACTTTGCAACAATCGACTTCCAATTATTTATATTTGAAAGGGAAATCGAAATGAAATTAGTTTTTCGCATTTTTCGCAATTTGGAATCAAAATTTAGCAACAACAATAAACACAACAAGAAGCAAAATTATGAACAAACATGCAAGAACGAACATGAAGAGGACGGTGTTTACTTATGAGGATGCGACTTCCATGATTGGTGCCATTTATAACGTCACTGTGTTTAAATACTGTGGTGAACAGTGGTGTTGACATGAAGTCATGAGTTTCTATTCAAATGACAGGTAGTTTTTAGCAATATTTTCAAGTCGTTTTGTCGTTGTTTTAAGTGTATTGTTATTTTTGTATTAATTTTAATTATCGTTTAACTGTAATTGTGGTTTTTGTTTGTATTATTAAAATGTGATTGTTTATGTAATGGTGTGGTGTGGCGGTTTCGGTTGATGGTGATTGTTGTGTGGTGATGGTGGAGGTGGGGGGAGGTGGGGGTGTCACGCTCACCTGATGATTGAAGGAAGACATGTCCGGCGTCGTCGTCGTAGAGGTGAGTCTGGGGGTCGAGCGCGAACGTCGAAAGTCCGGTCGTACGTGCGGGGGGGAAGGGGGAGGGGGCCGGGAAAACAACGTCGGGACTGAGGAGACCGAGGCGGCTCGAAGGGGGTTTCAGAGCAGCTACACGTCGGGTCGGCGAGAGGAATTCGAACTGTCGTCGGTGCGGGGGCGAAAAGCGGAACAAAAGGTTTGTGGCCCGATCTAGCGAGAGGAATGAGACGAAGCGGCGGAACAAGCGCAGAAAACGCGCGCGCCCCCCCCACCGCTCCTGCGCCGAATCCAGCTCCGTCTCTATTGGCTCCCGTCCTTCCTTTACACACCTCCTTCTCCACCGCCCCCCTCCATCCCTGCACACCCCCCTCCCGCCACCACTGACCCACCGTCATCCCACCACCCACCCCACCATCACCTTTCATTCTCACGCGGCTTCTTTCTCCCGCTGCCGCCCACTCACTTTAACAACACAACATATATTCAGCAGTGACCTTCCTCCCCTAATCCTCGCCGTTTCACGTCTTTCTTTCTCTTTCTCTGCTTTTTTCACCCCCACCGCTGCTACTCACCACAAAACTGCAACATCAATCGCTTCTTCATATTCAAGCCAATTCAGATTCTCTTGTCTTCCACCTCCCCGTCCCGTCCGCCCGTCACCTACCACCGCATTATCCGCCCGTCCCAAATTTAAATGCCCAGTTCCGATTTTCTGGTCTCCCTCACGAATTTCGAGGACTCTGTTCCCAATTTCCCGTGACATGCCCGATTTTAAGGTCTCATTCCCAAATTTCGAGGAGTCATCTAAATGTCAAGGTCTCTGTTCAAAAATTTGTATTTTGAACATCTCTGTATTTTCAACAATCCGTATTTTGAACATTTTCTGTAAAGATACAGAACAGTTCAAAAGAACAATCTGTATTTTGATCATCTGTACTCTGAATAATTCGTATTATGAACACCTGCATACCGAATTACAACGGACTACCTATCTAACTTTCAAGTTCTCCGACCCAAATTTCGGGAAACTCCCCCTATTTCAAGTGTCGACAAATTCCAATCATGCAGAATGGCTTAAGGAGCGAATTTTCAAAGAACCAGTTTGGGAAATTGAGAATTTAAATTAACGCTCATCTGCTAGAGCACCCATTACGGCCTGAACGGGAAATATTTAAGGCCGGAGTGGCACATCTTGCAGAAAAATAGTCAAAAAAATAATTGTTGGGTGTTTTGAACCAAAAACATTGTGATTTTGATCACTCGGTGCAGTCTGAACGTGTTGAAACTACCTACTCGCAATCGACCCAGCGACCAAAAAAGACAGCCTTTATAAATTCCTTTTTGTTTTTTCTGTTTTGTTTTGACCTTTTCGTTTGGATTTTTCTGCGCAAGAACGAACTGTTCATCATGGAAACGTCAAGATCGCCTTTGCCCTCGTCGACTGTCGACCTGATGACAGCGATGATTCGTCGTGAGATGACGTCACGGTCATCAGGATTCGATAAGCGACTTTCGTGATCCTACCTCCCCCGAAAGTATTGCAGATCAATAATTTTATATAAACTGTGTAGAGGTCAGTAAAAAAAAAAAAAGAAAAAAAAAAGAATTCACAGAATAATAAACCAAAACGCTGCGAAGTCCTTGTCACATGGTTTTATTATTCTATTGGACATACCTACAGAAATTATGGCTGTTCATTTATTATTTCTTTCATGTGCATTAATTGAAATAGCTATTTCTGATGGTTTCCATAGATTTTGGCCCCCAAAAAACACGAATTACGCTCCATTTAGTTGTCTTGATTCACCTGCTGACACTTTTTCTAGTGTTATTATACAAATTGATGGTGACCAGACAATTCTCGAGGTTTTTAACTCATAAAAAATGAATTTTGGGAGTGAACCTTCGTTACAACCTCAATTCTTCATTCTGATGATAATCGACTTCATATTCGGTTTTCTCGCCCTAAAAAATCGTTTTGCTGAGGGTATACATAGGCAGAATAATAAACCAAAATACGCAAACACTGACGTGCCTAACTCCATACCACCAAAATTGGCGTATTCGCTTCTCTGTCTGCGAGGGCAAGATATAGGTGTGGCCTCGCAACACACACACACACACACACACACACACACACACACACACACACACACACACACACACACACACACACACACACACACACACACACACACACACAGAATTTTTGAAATTTTTTTATAGGCAAATCCGTTTCAGAGCACCCTGAATTCATCCCGATTCTAACAAAAATGTATACACACATAAATGAACATATACTTATTTATTTATTTTGGAGGGGTTTCCGGTTCACAGGGAGCATCTCTGAAATTTTAGAACGAGCCCAATAGCAACACTTTTTTTGAAAATTCGGTTTAAAAAACCGAAATGGAAGGGACTGACTCAACTTCCGCGTGACTCACCGGATTTCTAGGTGTCTGTCCCGATTTCAAGGTAGGTATACTCCGAATTATAAGGAACTGCCGCAATTTCAGGGTCTCATCCTTGAATGTTGCGGGATTATCCCGAGTTGTAGGTCTATATCTTGAATTTCAATGGACTAACCTAATTTGAAGATCACAACCCTGAATTCAAAGGACTCTACCTATTTAAATATCAAGATCTCCGTTCCGAACTGCAATGAAGTATTCAATTATTAGGTTTATGTTCCAGTTTTCGCGGGTTATTCCGAATTTCGCGTAACTCACCGGATTTCTATAGGTACCTGTCCGAACTTCTAGATATACTCCGAATTCATGAGGGACTGTCGCAATTTCATGATCTCATCCCTGAATTTTGGGGGATTTTCCCGAGTTTCAGGCATATCATGAATTTCAATGGACTAACCCGACTTCAAAGTCCATGTCCCCAATTTCGCTGGACTATTCCCATGCTAAGGTGCCTAACCCGGAATTCGTGAGACAATCTCAATCTGAAGACCTCTCTCCTGAATTACAAGTACAACAAACTACCCATTGTGATGAATTTTAAATTGGTGTATTTCATCACGAGCGGTGTGAGGATATGCCCAGGGGGGTTATGAGCGAATCACCACCTCAACACCTGGGATCTTTTTGGATTGGTGTGGCTGGGGGTTATGAGCGAATCACCACCTCAACACAGCATCTTTTTTGGATATGCCCAGGGGGGTTATGAGCGAATCACCACCTCAACACCTGGGATCTTTTAGGTTGGTTTGGCTGGGGGTTATGAGCGAATCACCACCTCAACACAGCATCTTTTAGGTGAGGAGAGAGGGATGAGGTAAGGAGGAGAGAGAGTAGTCAGGCGACTAGAGGAGAATGTAGAATGGAGAAGAAGAGGCAGGCGCCGGGGTTTTATAGACCCCAGTGGCTGTCTCCCTCCATCCCCTAGTTTGTAGGGGATGGTGGGGAATCAGGCTGGGCCCCTACCTCCTGCGTCTCTCGTCCCCACTCTTACAGTTTATTGGCGAGAACTAAAGTTGGTTTGTACAAGGTTTGCGAGAACTTAAGTATGCTAGTGTTGTAGTTCTGGGAGGAACTCACGACACCCATATATTTCTTTGAAATTCGCTCCTTAAGCCATGCTGCACGACTGGAATTTCTTGTTATGTGAACTCGCTTTTTAGGCTTGTTTTGTTTGTCATAGGGCTTGAAACCCTTACTGCAGTTACATTCGCCTCTTTCCCGGTTTGCTTGCTACATTCGCCCCATACTTTCTATATTTTCCCCTGAATATCTCCTTCCTGTTTGCTAGATCTTCGCGGTCTTTTCACATTCGGATAGAGAAAAATAGGCAACACTGACTTGCCTAACTCCATACCACCAACATTGGCGTATTCGCTCCTCTGCCTGCGAGGGCACGATATAGGTGGGCACGATATTTGGATATCAACCTCAATGATACATTTTTCAGGTTGGATGTTTAGCAACCGCAATCGAATCTAAATAATGACATCGGTTGCAGTAATCAGCTGAAACATGAACATGATAACAATTCCGTAATCGACCATAATACACCAGCAAATAACTCATTAATCGTTAAACTGAATATAAAATATGTGGTAAAATAGTGCAGTCTGAAATCGACTCTGGCAGCGTGAATAAAAGTACATAGCCATTTCAGGCTGGGGCTTTACGTCCAACTACTCGCCGGCGCGATCGGCTGTCACCTCAGGACAATTACAATTTGGTCCGATGATCATTTTGCTCATGGCTACCTACTGCTTCACCGCCCTGAGTTCGGACGAGGGGCGTTCGGATTCGAACAGAAGGACCGCAGTCGCCGTCTCAATCCCGACCACCAAGTGACAGAGCGCTGACGCGATCCCAGTTGCCTGCCCCCTGAACTTGAAAATATTTCTGCTCCCCAGTTGAGAAAAACGTTAAAGTTATTTTTAAAAAGCCGTCCTGTTTGTTGTATTGAAGAATTTGTAGCCCTCAAATTTTGAATACCAACTGTTATTTGTGTTATTTATGCGACTACTATTTGTAGATTTATGTTAATTTATTTACTCACGGACCAATGAATTTTTGACTTTGTAATTTCCTTTGGATGTTTTACAAATAAAACTAATTATTATTATTATTATTATTTTACCTATTATCAATTCGTAAAAATTGTCCGATGTGGATTAAAAGTGGCAGGGCAGCGGTTCCCAACCCATACTGGACCGTGGACACTGGTCGGGAGTCTATGAAAGCCAAGATAAATGCCTATTGTCGGAGCTTCACGCGGGTAGAGATGGGAACAATGTAATCATTCGATTGTATTCTTCGATGGTTTAACGAGTGAGTTCGCTCTCTAAAGATCATTCATTCTCTTAAAATCGTTTTTCAAAACTATACCGCTGCTCCCGTTATGGATAAATATTCGTCAAGACTATCCAGCAATTGCCAATATTGCACTGAGACACTAACTTTCCGACAAACTATCTACGAGGACGAGCCTTTTCAACTTTACTGTAAAAAAAATAATTATACAGGAATAAACTAAATGTTGAGACTGGGCTAAAGCTATCCAGTTTTAATCCAGATATTGACTTTCCCCATGGGGACAAACAATGACAAAAATCCCACTGATTTTGGTTTATTATTCTGTGAATAATACACCTATGTATTCGCTCAGCAAAAAATTTTTATAACACCCCCTCAAAATTTTTTCTTTTCCGTTTCAAGGTGCGTAGATTCCAAAAATGCAATGTCCGTCCGCCGTCCGCCGTACGCCGTCCGCCGTACGCCGTATCACGTGTACAGGCTTCATTTTCGGTCTAAAAAAGTCGTTCTTTCGCACACATGCTCCATTTGGGCCCTAGTTGTGTCCCGAAACTTTTCAGCCCGATCGGAATATACCTACCCAGGGGTGTTATGAGTGAAAATGTGTATAAAAATAGGTACTTTTTGCGTTTTAACAACATGTTAGTAACATGAGCTTTTGAGGTATCTTTTTCCATGTTTTTGAGGACGAGAAGACCGAATATGAAGTCGATTTTGACCAAAGACGCGGAAATTGAGGTTTTACCAAAGGTTCAGCTCTGAAAATTGGTTTTTTATGAGTCAAAAACCTGGAAAACTGTCTGAAATCACCATCAATGTGTACAATAACATTGGAAAAAGTGTAAACAGGTGAATCAAGACCATTAAATGCCACTACCAATAATCAAAGATGATCTTTAAAAAAAAAAAAGAAAAGCGTACCTATTTCATGTTTTTGGGGCCAAAATTGGTGGAAATCATCAGAAATAGCTATTTCAATCATTCCACATGAAAGAAACAATACATTTAACAGCCAACAAAAATCTCTAGAACTCCAATAGAATAATAAACCCATGTGACAAGGACTTTGCAGCGTTTTTTTTAAAACTTTGACCATTTGTTTTTGAGTTTTCCTACAGTAGTGACAGCTAAGTCTTTCTTAATACAAAATTATATATATCTTTTTTTACTTTTATATTTAGTCAGTGGGTCAGTTTTCTTTTTAGAGTATGTTTCAATTCATTTTGAAGATGTTGAATCAAAGGATTCTCATCAAGATTGGTCAGTAATAATAACTGTTAATTTTGCAAACTGCACTGATGAATATAATATGAAGGAGTTGTGACGTCAATTTAAATTATTGCTCTTTGGGGCAGAAGAGCATTACTCATTATTACCTTCAATTATAGAGGAGGAAGATCGGATCCCCCCCCCCCCCCCCCCCCCATCAATCGCTATTATTTTTGGAAGGAAAATCGTAGTTTTTGGAGTCTCTCTCTCTCTCTGAAGTACGTTATGAACAAGTGTTCCTATTCAAATAAATCGTTAGTAAAGGCTAAAGTGCGGTATGCCACCGTGCTTTCATTTCGACGTCCTAATACATGTAGGTACGTAATGAGGGGATTTTCGGACAAGTGTTGGAACTTGAACTACTTTCGCTCTCTATTAGCATTTATTGAACGTTTTCTTTTATCCACAAAAATTAAAATCTGAACTCTTCCATGAAAATGAACTTTATACATAGGTACCATTATAATATGGTAACTAAGTGGTAAACTGAGTCGTAGAGGACAAGGTATACCTGATGAATACGAAGTGTAAAGATATTTACCAGACTGAAACTATCGAGATTTCCATAAAATGTACTCACCTGCGAACAGATAAAAATACGAACATGACAATTCCAGCTCAATTTCAAAAGACAATTTAAAGACATTTCAATACAAATAAATTTATGACTAGCTGTAAACGGCATGCGTTGCAACGCCAACCAAAGAAAGAATAACTAGCAGTCCCACAGAAGCTACACTCCAAATTTGAGCCTCGAGGGTTGAACAGGAAAGAAATGGCCTCGGCCGATCAGGGCGGACGCAGAAACCTTTGTGGGCGTGCGCATAACAACTCACCGAAGTTTCATGAAGGGTATAAGAATGCATAATTATACGGAACAAAGATATATATATATATATATATATATATATATATATATATATATTTCTTTGTTCCGTATAATTATGCATTTCCCCAACAGTCCACATAAAAAAACCGGACCAACGCCAGTTTCATAATTTTTTAGGTAGATTCCAATGATGACAAAATCGCGCCATTGCGCAATCATGGTGCTCAACTTTGTTTTTTAAATGAGAACCCCCCCCCCCCCCCCCGTTTATATAGCAGATTCAGTATTACAGTTACAATATTTCGTATTACAGTCCTGGAATTGAAGATAACGGTCAGTTGTACCACAAGATTTTGCACTAATGTTCAAGGCTGAATCGCGTAGGTAGTAATATCAATTTTCTGATTTGGTTGGGAATTCCAGGGTTTCAGGAGTAAAGTTCATTTTTCATGGAAAAACATCTGTAGGTCCCATTCCGCAGATTCGATCCATTCTGCAGTAACTGCAGAGTTGCAGAAGAGATTCGGAACATGTGTGGCACAAGATGGGAGTCAATTCGAACAAATGATTCAATATATTCGACAAATTTTCTTTGATCTCCTGTTCGAAGATCGGAGCTTTATTTTTTATTCTAGTCTTTATCTTATTTTATTTTTAAGATGTTCCAATAATCCTATCCAAAAAATGAGATGAGGATAAAATAAAATCCAGAAATTTTTCTTTAAAAATCCATCCACGTAAATGATGTTTTTTTCCATGAAAAATGGAATTCTTACTCCTATGAACCCTGGAATTCCCTAACAAAACAGAAAAAGGATATTAGCACGCGATTCAGCGTTGAAAAATAATGCAAACCATGTGCCACACTTAAGGTTTACCGTTATCTTCAATTGTGTGCAATTCCACTGCGCTACTTTTCGCGCTCCTGGAGCCGGTTGCACGCAGTGAACCCGACACCTAAATTTTGGAGAGCCCTGACTCGATCTCTCCCGGGCAATAGGGATACGGGTTCCTATTATAACAAGTCCTCAAAATATTACTATCACAAAGGCATAACCATTGCAAACCACTATACCTACATTTGTCAACGGCTCCTCTGATTTGTACAGATTCGAAGATATATGGGCAAAATTGTATTATTTGCAATGTACGATGAAACAGCGTCTCATTTTGGAAAATTAGGGAGCGTTAGACATTGGTTCCTTTGGTTGCGTTTAATCTTTCCCGCGCCTTCGATTGTCCTGACCCTGATATCTTGGCTCAGAAATTACAACAACATGGCTCATGTCAAAAGTCACTCAGTTCCATTTATTTATACCTGACAGGCGTGGCCGCCCATAAGAGCGAATCCCCAATAATCTGGGTGCCAGAAGACCGAGCCTTTGTTTAGAACGCAACAGGAAGAACATTAATGAAAGGGCGATACCGATGGAAACTACCTGTTTGTACATAATCTTGGGTAATTTCGCATATTCCTACCCCTGCCGCTGATGATTTAGAACGTATTCGGTCTTTTGGGTGTATCATTCGCTCTTTCAGTACGTACCATGTTACACAGAAGAGTGGACTGCATGTACTCTCTCTCTTCAGCGGCTGCTCTTCTGACTTATTTTGATCGCTCTTAACGAAAATTTTGTAGAAAATGTGCCATTCAAATGAGTCCACAAGTTTTACTAGGTACGTGAATTTTCAAAGAAATTGTTTCTTTTTCGTTTTGGGGCACAAGATTTAAAAAAAAGTATATGTGTGTAATTTCGACCAACATCTGACTTGGGCTACGATATGAAAAAATCGACATTTTGCCAAACTGTATGAATTTAATGGTAATGGAAAGGATGAGTTCGGATTTTTGGTAATTCTTCAGCGTTTTTCGAGTTTGTGGCTCTTGTCTTAACCACTTGTGTAACCCTGAAAAAACTGGAAAACTGCCAAAAATTCACGTTTAAATAGCCTGAGAGCTCAATTCCGTCTCATATGAGCAGAATTTAATTGTCTCCACTTTTTCAACAATAAGCAAACTCATGGTTCCACTAGGTGAGAAAAGGGAATTGTGAGGGTTGGGGAGGGGTTATGGCATAACAAACCATTTCATGTAGGTATAGGAGTATTATAATAATTTCTTTTGCTTCCTCACTAACGAAGGTAGGGAAGTCTTGTATTCGAGCAAGAAGTAAAAGAAAAATTGTCCTCCAAAATCAAAATTTCCATTGACTTTTTCCATTTCAATGCTTTCTGAACAATTTTGGTTCGTATCTGTCTGTCGGGCTGTCTGATTTTCATGGAGTGTGCGAGTTAGCTCCTAGACGGTCCCCTTCGAATTTCATCGCCACCGGGCAAATGGAGGTGTGCGCATGTGCAAACTGAATTTCATGAAAAACTATTTCTTAGTTCCTTATGGACCGATTTCCCTTTAATTCGGAGGGTAGGTGGGGCTGGCTCCCAGATAATTGCCTATGAATTTCGTCGAGATTTGATCAGTCATAACCACTGCGCATGCGCAAACGTGAATATCATGAAACAGCGATTTCTAAGTTCCTAATGGACAGATTTCGCTCAAGTTCGGAGGGTAGTTGGAGGTGGCTACAAGACGATTGCCTACGAATTTCGTCCTGAAAAATTTTCTGTCATTAACCGCCTATGAACTGGGCCATCGAAGGCTTCAGCCCGGATTTTACAAACATCCTCGGAGCGACATATGCCTGCATTGCCGTCCATAATAATTTATTTATTTTAATTAGGAATTTTTAATTCCTATAGCCCTATTATGCTTATTAGTTAATTTATTAACTACTCTATTTTTTTTAAAATCATTTATAACCCTGGATTTGATCACTAGGTATATCCCGGGGGAGGGGAATTTTCACTCGAACGTTATTTCGATCTTTAGTCCCTGTAGGCTTCACATGATTCTATCAGAGGTGAAGAGCTAATCGCTGGTCGGGTAAGAACATGCACGTATTCAATGCCCGCCCGTGACGAGAACCAGAGCCGCTGCGAACTTTTATCCCAAACGGGGATATAAAGATCGGACGCTCTAGCTCACTCGGACACCTCGACCCCTACTACTCGGTTTATTCCTATTCAATCATTCTGACTCGTCATTTTTTCACCAAC
This sequence comes from Leptopterna dolabrata, assembly GCA_954871275.1. Taxonomy (NCBI): domain Eukaryota; kingdom Metazoa; phylum Arthropoda; class Insecta; order Hemiptera; family Miridae; genus Leptopterna; species Leptopterna dolabrata. The sequence goes on along the minus strand of OX940974.1, from coordinate 47,475,914 downwards.
TGATTCTACACCTCCATGTATTACAATAAGTGAGTAAGCTACACTGCCCACCCAACTTGGCAGACGTTTTAGAATCCAGCGGCAAACTATTTCCCTCTCGACTCCCACTGTCATTTAGCCTAACGAAATTCGGCTCGAAGACCCCACTTGGGGTTCGGTTGGTCCTCGAAACTCGGCGTTACCATCAGTCATATCTAAAAGATGAGAAACGGGAGCTGAAATTCTAACAATGCCGCAGCTCGAAAACTTTCTGTAGAAAATGGCTTAGAACATGCAGTAGTTTTTCCACGATCTTAACAGATCTTATTTTTTAGAATTGTTTTTACTATCAGCGCTATCGGTGAAGGAGAACTGGGGAACAGACAATTCAAATCGAGTTCACTCGATTTCAGTATCACGAAATCGAGCTGTAAGTTCTGAGATACTCTCAGTCCGAGGGAAGGAGGTAGTTGCTCTTTGTTAGCAGGTAAAATGGTACAAAATGCACGATGTAGTTAGTCAGTATTACCCTTAATTAACTCTTCACATCAATAATACCTTTGTACATAGTTATGGACATTTCAATATATTGTATATAAATATGGGCATTTCAAGGGAGATAACGTAAAAAACAATTATAGACGTAGGCCGAAGGGTTATAAATACCTATAGAAAATGATGAACAGTTGTGGAAGGTTTGCTTTTTTGAAATGTCAATGAATTAGTGTTGTGTATAATATGTTGCAGAACGAATTTTATCCTGATTTCGTTGTTCGTTTTAGCTATGCATGTGGGAACGTACATATAAATATTCACGGATGACAATATTGTGTTGCCTAGGTACAAGGCGTCTTACAAAAATAAATTATTGTTATTATCATTATTATTAACCCACGAACCCATGGACAGAGAATAATTGATTTCTTACTGAGATAATAATATATTGATATTATTTTGTATAGTGGATAAATATGGATAAATAAACGTGGATAAATTTGTAGATTTTTTAATTTTTTGTTGTTGTAATAAACATTTTCTAACTTATTTGACGTCGATATGGCTTCTCACTGAGTTTTTTTTTCTTAGCGCACCAACCGATGATTATTAGCAAGCACCGCAGTCCAACTGCATTAATTGCAAATCCTTATTGAGCATTAGAAATTATCTATATGAAGGTTTTATGGTGTTTTAAATGTATATTGAGCTCCCCCAGTCCTTGGAAATGATTGAATTTGTTCGTAATGCCTTCAAATGGCCGTACTTAACAGTATTCTCACGGTACGGTACGAATGGTAACAATCTAAGGATGACATTTTATTAGAATATGGAGGAAGTCGATAGTTTTAGGACTACCGAATTAAATCGAAAGCTTGTGGAGTTAACGTTTCCAGTTCACGCTGGCTTGAATAAGTCAATTTTTCCTTATTCAGAATACGTGTTTCTTTAGGTGTAGATAAACAAGCTAGCCTAACGCTGCTGATTTTTGGTGCAATATACAAAGGTAAAACTAGAGTACTCGTAGTTTCGAAAAGGAAGCCATAAGTGTAGCATTTATAATATGTAAAACGAGTGCAAAACAACTTACGGAGATGGCTAGCACAGGATAATGCGGTATGAGTGTAATTTCCCCAATGGATGGATACATGATACAGCAGATGTTATACAGAGAAACTTGGGCCAGCTAAGACAAACAAATATAGAACAGGTCTTGAAGTTTTCAACTAAATTATAGTTGGAGGGAAAAACAGAAAGAGAGGCGTTTGAAGGGGGTGGCACATGGTCCACGAGCTCCGCCCACTTTGGCGCTATTGGTTTTATTCGCGCGGGCCAGGCGCCAGAATTGTTTCCTCAGGACTGTTTCCAAGGTAATTACTTGCGTGCGGCGTAATTACTATCAATAGAGTCAAGTTCAGAGCTCCGAATAGCGGTACGACAGACAAAACAGGCAGGTTTGGGGACAGATGTAAATTTTGTTGAGTGGAGATGTTTTAATTTGAAAGAGCTGTATAGGTAAAAATATTTAAGGATACGCAGATAGTTACAAAACCAAATATATTGGGGAAGGTTTGAAACGCAGATCATGATTTATGAGGATAACTCTTTACTTTCCCAAAGCTTTTACTTCCCAATAGCAATCACGATGCATCGTTTGACCCGGTACGTAGCAAAAAGGATTTCACTGAGTTGGCAGTAGGTCCTTTCATATACATATTACAAGAGGCAAGAGCTACTGGATAAGCGTGGTATCTTAATTAGCGTTACCCATGGGGTCAGAAAAATGTGCTTTTTCTTTTTGTGAATGAAAGTAGGCAGATTCCACCCTGAGAATTTTGGTACCAACCGCACTCTCCTAAGATAAATAGTTTTCATTCTACGATTTTCACAAGTTTCCCAAGCTGGTGATGTCACCCTGGGCGAGGGGACCCCAAAAAGGTGGGAGGAGTGCAATGACGTCACTGGTGTAGGAAATTGATAAACCACAGAAGAAAAACACCTTGTCGTAGAAAACTGCGGTTGGTGTCAAAATTCTCAGGATGGAATCAACTTTCATTTGAAAAAATAAACTGAACGCGTGCGTAACCCTCAGTGGGTTCACATTGCCAAAACTCAGATCGGGAACAGGAGGAAGGATCATTTTGAAAGTTCCGGTTTTCTGGTTTATTCCTGGAGTCGATACGCCATAGACCAGTATCAAGTCAAGAAATAAGTTACCGAGTGCAGTCTAGTCATCAGAAGATATGTAAATATGTAAGTGTATCCCACAATAGTTTTTCATCAATTATTCGCGAATTTTCAAAGAAAATATAGCTACTTGGCTCGTTCCAAAATTTCAAAGATGCTCCCTGTGAACCGGAAACCCTCCAAAATCCGTTCCATGCATCGGAGACCTGAATTATAGATTTTCACTGATACACGTGCCACCCTGGCCTCAACAAGTGCCCAGTCAGGCCGTAATGATTAGTGTCTGGCACCATTAATTAAAATCCCAAACCATTAACCAAAACCATCAATTTAAATTCTCAATTTCCCAAAAACTGTCTTTGAAAATTCGCTCCTTAAACCATTCTGCATGATTTCTACCAGTTTCAAATAATTATTCTATACAATGTTTAGCAACACAATGTGTTGAAAAACATGTCATGTTTTTCAGCTGCCTTAACCACTCACCCACAGAGCTATAAGCTATTATCAGCTTTTATCAACTCACAGCCTCTTATCAAAGACTTCCATTGTCATTCAATGTGCTCACTTTCTCATGTTCTTCTGTTTTTTAAAAGTTATTTATATTTATTTTAAATTTTGTGTTATTCGATGTGCACCCTAATTCCTTATGAGGAAGAGCGGACAATACGATATTTTTCGCCTAACCTAATAACTATTACCCCCCAAAAACCATCCTGTTGTACAAATTTACCCGCCAACAAAACCTCCTCAGCTGGAAAAAGGATTGATATCCATTTTGCCAGCCGAAGTGGCATGCTCATGCTTCGCACCTCGCTCTTGAATGCGCACATAGAAACCTGTTCCTCCCCCTACGTTGGATGTAAAAATAGAAACCTGTTCGTTCCCCCCAAACCTTGAAATTTCTTCGAACTCTGTTTGGTGGGGGCTTTTCGCCTTGAGGCATATGTGCATGCACATCCAAGAGCGAGGAGCCAAGTAGGAGGTGCAAAATCCTACTCAGTACCAAATTGCTTTTTTTGGCAGGTAAATTTTTACACAGGGTTGATGGGGGGGGGGGGGGGAGGATATCACATCTTTTTGCACTGATGAAGTGAACATTTTTCCCAGTACCTAAAAATAACAAAAAAAATCTCAATACATGCAAATTTTCATAATGGGGTGAAGGGAGGGGGGACAAAACGCATGAAATGCACTTCCTTGGAGCATGACGGATGTGTGTGCAAAATTTCAGCTCTATCCGTTGTGTTTGAGACTGTAGCCCTGTCAAAGAACAAGAAGAAAAACAACTTGAAAAACTGCACTTTTCAAACTTCCATAATTCCGGCACCTGATAGTCCCGAAGGGTTGAAATGTGGTACACGTCCTCAGGGGCTTCTCGTGAATGAGTGTACAAATTAAACAGTCATGCAGCATGACTTAATGAGCGAATTTTCAAAGAAATATTCGAATTAATGGCTATGGTTTTGAATAAAGGAAAACTTCTTCCTCCTACTGTTAGTACCTAAATTGAATAATTTGAAATAGATTTTTTCTTTCGTCTTCCTTCTAGTAATACGTGGGCCGGTACTTGTCTATCTATGAAGGTATCATAACAATTATATGTCAAATGGGAAATTCAAGGAGTTGTACTAATCGTTTGCCTCCCCCTTTTTTGCTTCGAACTCTCGTCTTCAATTAATACTTCTCACATTTTTCAATCTGACCACTCTAAGGGGGTGGGGGGGGGGGGGGGTAAGAGTTTAAAGATTATCCTAGTTTTGGGTAATTTTTGCGCACTTTAAATGCTCTAATTTAAGAACGGATTTAGATATCTAAAATCCGATTTCACCATCGTGTTCAGCGTGCAAAAACCTTTAAAATGAGGGGTCACTTGTTAGAAAATAACATTTTGGGGATTTTTGGGTAATTTTTGCGCACTTTAAATGCTCTAATTTGAGAACGGATCAAGATATCTAAAATCCGATTCCACCATCGTGTTCAGCGTGCAAAAACCTTTAAAATGAGGGGTCACTTGTTGGAAAATAACATTTTGGGGATTTTTGGGTAATTTTTGCGCACTTTAAATGCGCCAAAACCCTCCTTAGAGTAGGCCAATTTCGCCCATCTTCGAACTTAGCCTTTCGATTGCCAAGATAGATTTTTTGTGCAAATTTGAGCTGTTTATCTCAATTCTATCGAGAGTTATCGTCTGGAGTGACACATATATAAATATATATATACATATTAAAAAAAAAATCAGTCATGCAGCATGACTTAATGAGCGAATTTTCAAAGAAATATTCGAATTAATGGCTATGGTTTTGAATAAAGGAAAACTTCGGTCTAAAATTTGGTTTTCTATGTATATTCTCTTCGTATTTATTTTAATTTGTACGTTTTGTCCATCCTGATTCTACCGTTTGTTTATTACGTAATTGTACTAAGTGCTTATTTATTTGATCGCTGTGGGTAAATTCAAGGAGTTGTACTAATCGTTTGCCTCCCCCTTTTTTGCTTCGAACTCTCGTCTTCAATTAATACTTCTCACATTTTTCAATCTGACCACTCTAAGGGGGTGGGGGTAAGAGTTTAAAGATTATCCTAGTTTTGGGTAATTTTTGCGCACTTTAAATGCTCTAATTTAAGAACGGATTTAGATATCTAAAATCCGATTTCACTATCGTGTTCAGCGTGCAAAAACCTTTAAAATGAGGGGTCACTTGTTAGAAAATAACATTTTGGGGATTTTTGGGTAATTTTTGCGCACTTTAAATGCTCTAATTTGAGAACGGATCAAGATATCTAAAATCCGATTCCACCATCGTGTTCAGCGTGCAAAAACCTTTAAAATGAGGGGTCACTTGTTGGAAAATAACATTTTGGGGATTTTTGGGTAATTTTTGCGCACTTTAAATGCTCTAATTTGAGAACGGATCAAGATATCTAAAATCCGATTCCACCATCGTGTTCAGCGTGCAAAAACCTTTAAAATGAGGGGTCACTTGTTGGAAAATAACATTTTGGGGATTTTTGGGTAATTTTTGCGCACTTTAAATGCGCCAAAACCCTCCTTAGAGTAGGCCAATTTCGCCCATCTTCGAACTTAGCCTTTCGATTGCCAAGATAGATTTTTTGTGCAAATTTGAGCTGTTTATCTCAATTCTATCGAGAGTTATCGTCTGGAGTGACACATATATAAATAAATATATATATATATACATATAAAAAAGTGTTAAATTTCAGGAATCGTTTTAGAATGGTCTGAAACGGATTTCTATGAAGAAAATTTCCAAAAATTTATATTATTTAAATTTCGAAGCCATTGCAATAGCTTCATTTTCTTTGAAAATTCGCTAAAAGTGTTAAATTTCAGGAATCGTTTTAGAATGGTCTGAAACGGATTTCTATGAAGAAAATTTCCAAAAATTTATATTATTTAAATTTCGAAGCCATTGCAATAGATTTTCTTTGAAAATTCGCTAAAAAAGAAGAAAAAAACTGGTCAACCCTAGGGGGCCGAGTTACGGTGGTGAGGGGGGGGGGGGGGGCTACTTGTTCTGACGTGTAAACAGCGTTCTTGGTGGCTAAGTAGGTACTATATAAGTAGGCATTTGAAGGCTGTCGGTTTTCTTGGTGGGCGGGACGTTCCCGCGTCCCTGGATTACACTATCATATTATCATAATACCTAGTATGTTCCTTTTTGTTTTTCATAATAGCTAGGATACCTTTTATTTATCATAATACCTAGGATGTTTCCTTTTATTTTTCTGACCTATAGCTGAGCAGATATTAGTAGGTATGTTTACCCAAGATTACGTTAACATCATAATATCTAGTATCATAAGACACAGAACTGATATTCCCTTTTTGTTTTCTGACCTATAGCCCCGAACATGTTTAAAAAATTAAACCGTTGGCGTAGAGAAACATTTTACTTATTCGATCAACCCTGAAGACAACTAATCTACTACGCGCAGGTAACCCGGTCTACTAATGGATGTCCAAATCTATCCATAATGTGTACCTAATACGTTTTTATATAGGTGATGTGTACGACTGCCCATGTGCTGACTAAATTTACGATTCTTTATTATGAAATTCACAACTGGAATTTCATATTGATCGGTTAATCAGGACCGGGTTACCTTTTCATTAACCGATCATGATGAATGAAATCCTGTTACGAATCTAACAAAACTATAAAAATCGTAAATTTAGTCAGTGCATGCGCCATCGTACAATCTTCACCGCCTGTATAAACATCTTATTATACTTTATGGATATATTTTAACATTCGGTAGTAGCTACGCAGTTTGTGAAATGGTCTTCGCGATCAAAATAAAGTTACGAGTAGAGAGCTACACCACACCATGGCAGACGTTTCATAACTCGGGCGATTCGAAGTGCCGATGGGCGGGACTTGGGACTTGAAAAGAGCATATCGACGGATTCGGGATATTGTCGTTGGACTTGAAATTGCGAATGCATACGAAAAATCCGCAGCTTTTCCGTATGCATACGAAGACCGGGACAATCTGTGAACGTGGACATCTCTGAAAAGCATCGCGAGCTCCGTGAGATTTCATACTACGGCAGAAATACGGAACAACCGAAAGAATCGAACGGTCTTATTTTTCAACTGTCACATCTCTTCGGAGCGCCGAAAAGAGGGGCAATCGAATTAGAAACGATTGGTTATAACTCGTAACCCTAATTCAACAAAATCTCGAAGAAAACCAATTATTCAAAGTGGTTGAAAAGGGTTTTATGAGAAGGGGAAGGTTTGAAAAAAAAAATCAGTGGGAATCAAATTTGAAGGAACGCCGTGGCTGTATCGAGGCAAGTTCCGCGTTCAGTCCTTGGAAGCGCCCTGCGGATCAATGAAGGTAATGTATTTTAAAGGTGAAGTGAAAGGGGGAATTGTGAGGGCAGAGAAAGAGAGGAAGAGAAAGGGTTGATCAGACAATGGAGGTGCGCGGGTGGTCTCCTGCGCATGCGCGTGCCCCGCCGTCCTGCCCCGCCCCGTTCTAATTGTCATTCCCATTGTTCCCAGGTGTTACACATCAACCCCCCCCCCCCCACCATCCACCTACATCAGTACTCCATCATCTTCCTTTATTTATCCAGGATCTCTCTTTTGTTCTTTCTCCCACTTTGACCCCTTAAATATCTTCATGTTTTTTTTTTATCGTGCGCTTCTTTCTAATTGCCGAGAAACATCATGAAACCAAAAAAATCTGATTTATTTCCCCCTCAAGATTAGGTTATATAATACGTAAAATTGTCCAATATAATTCAATATTTTCCAAATATAATTCAACATAACGCGGGGTTTCGAAAAAATTAAACAAAAAATTTAAAAGTAGGTAGGCAGTAATTGTAATTTTAAAAATAATTTGCCTAACACAAAATATGGAAAAGCCATTTTCCAAAATCACGAAAGCTCACACGAGTTGCAACGATTGTAAATGACACACAAAAATTAACACGAAAGTTTATCTTTAATGAAGTGGCTGCATAGCACCTGCCGTTGGCAGAAGTAGGAGGGTGTGCGTTACAGTTGATTTTATCATCGCGTGGTAGGGTGCAAAACAACGCAGGTAGATTATCCAGCGGAGATTATGAAACTCATCTCAGTTAATAATAGTCAGAATAGTGGAATAGTTCATTCCTACCTATCCTGAACAGAGTCCCACACTGACTCCGATGTTCGCGAATATGTCCACACGAATACGAGCTTTTTTTCTTCGTTTTAATTTTAGCGAATTTTCAAAAAATGAAGCTATTGCGATGGGTCCAACGTTTTCAGAACATGAACTTTTGAAATTTGCTTATAGGCGAATCCGTTTCAGAGCATCCTAAATGATTCATCCCTAGATTTTAACGGAAAAAATTAAGTACATTATATATATATATATATATATATACATGTTATTTGCCACTCCAAACTATATCTGACCTTGGGTATACATGCTAAAAATTCCAAGCTTCTCCAAAATTTTCGTATTGCCAAACAAAAGGATGAGTTCGAAGATGATCAATTTTCTAAGGAAATTCTAAGGGGGTCAAAGTTCAGTGTTTAGGTCAAAATCGGTAAAAACAGCTAAAATTGCGAACAATTTATATAAAATCATTGGGAGTGGCATGGATGGGTGAGCAACGACAGAAAAATACAATTTCAGTGGTTTTTCATACAGAATGAGGGTCAAATTTAAATTATTTGAGTATAAAATAAATGGGTTTGAAGGGCTAAAATCAATATTAATTAATCTGACGTTGTGTGGGATGGTGATTCACGATGGAGTGATTATTTTGATGATAAAAATATTTTTCTCAAAAAACAGTGGGTCAAATTAGACGTTATATGAGTCAAAAATAGATAAAAACGCCTAAAATCACGAAAAAATGATAATTTTACGAAAAGCGGTATGGTTTCTCGCTATATCATCTGTTTAAATAATACCACGAATATTTCAATGAAAAATCGCACTTATAGCCATGCTGCATGACTGGAACTTTTTTTTTTAAACCCTGGATCTGATTTTACTCGATACATCCCAGGGGGACCTGTTACTCGAAAGCTTGACACTACTTATTATTTCAACCTATGGTACTGTGCTAATGATGAGCTAATCGCTGGTCGGGTAAGAACCTACGCGAGCTTTTCAAAGCTTACGAGAACCAGACGGGGAAATTTAGATCGGACGCTCTGACCCGCTTGGACCTTCCGGCCCCTACCTGCCAAGTATTTGCGTTCTCCACTCGGCTCGCAGGTGTAGAACGATCAACTACGAAAATTCACTCATTAGTCTAGTAGACAATAAGGGATTTGCAGAAAAAAATTTTATCGATTTTTTCTGAACTTGGGGGGGGGGGGGGGTTGCTGAATCAGATTCTGGACTTTGCCACCTCGTACGTACTCTGCGTTTTCCAGAAAACGCAAAAACCGCGAACAAATAAAACATTTTTCATTTCTTTTCCTGCAAAAAAAAAAACGCGAAAGAATTCAATTATTTCTGTTTTTCCCCTGTATCTCGAAAACTATTGACTCTACAACAAAACAATCTATGTCTATACAAGAGTAAAGATAAGAACATTTCTACAAATTTGATAACTACACATTTTTTCGTCAGTTGCACGGTTTAGGCGCTAGAGCACGTTGAAATATCACAAAAACCCGACCAAGCGTCTAGTTTTGTAAATAATGAAAATAAAACATCTACATCTGGTGGAATTTACGGATATTAAATTTTGCAGCGTCTCTAGAATTTTTCAATAAGAACGCAAACTGAAAAACGCTGCAAATTATTACAACGGTTTACTATTTACCTGTATAGATGCCCCTGCGTAGATCACTGTTTTCTTTGATAAATACCTTCCCTCGTGCTTCCACCAGGAAAGTCCTGAGTCGAGTGCTGGAGTCAATTATTTGTCTTTATGAAGCATAACGTTTGTTCAAGTTAGATAATTACTTACAAAAAAATTCCAAAATAACCATCATTCTTCAATATCACGGAACAGCCAACTCGATTTCATACAGCCATACGTTATTATAATTATAATCAGATGTTCCCTAGCAATGATCTGGGCCGGATGTACACCGTTTCATAAACTCATGTTGACGAAGCTTTTCGGTGCGAACTTCAGCGCCTTACTGTGAACGAACAGCTGAACCGAATGCTCCGAGCGGTCTCGAAAAATTCCCAAGTTTGAGATCCCTTAAAACCGTCAAATAATTCGCGGACCAACTAGACCCCAAATGGGACCCACAAACCAAATTTCATTTATTTTGTTCAAGGCGGACGATTAGATTTGTTAATATTTTAATTATTTTTGTTACTTTCGATTTAGGGCTTTCCTGGTGAAAGCACGAGGGTAGGTATTTACCATAGAAAACAGTGATCTACGCAGAAGGGAAATAAAACACCTGGTAAATAGTAAACCGCTGTATAATAATTTGCAGCATTTTTCAATTTGCGTTCTCACAGAGAAATGCTAGTGACAATGCAAAATCTAATATGCATAAATTTCACCTGATGCAGATGTTCTATTTTCATATTTACAAAAGTAGACCGTTGATCGGGTTTTTGTGATATTTCAACGCGCTCGATTGCCTAAACCGTGCAACTGACGAAAAAATGTGTAGTTATCTAATTTGTAGAAATTTTCTCATCTTAATTTTGTCTAGATTTAGATTCTTTTGTTGTAGAATCAACAGTTTTCGAGATACAGGGGGAAAACGGAAATAAATGAATTCTTTCGCTTTTTTTTGCTTTTTCTTGAAAAACGCAGACGAGGTGGCAAAGTCCAGAATCTGATTCAGCAACCCAAAAAATAAACAGAACCGTTCATAAAAAAATTTATAAGATTTTTTTAAATGTGACTGCTCTTTTCTAACCCCTGTTGACTGAACTACTACATGAGGTCTGCGAGAGTGGAACTTTCCACCTCTCTTTTGTTCTCTCTCCCACTTAGATCCCATTTAAATCTCCCTACAACACCCACCAGGTTTTTATTTTATCTCGTGCTTTATTTCTTTTAATTGAGGAGAAACATCATGTTTAGCCAAAGGACTGAGGTTTTTTTCTTGAAAAGGTTATCTGCCATTCTCTTGTCGCTTCTGTTCAAACACAGGGACATTTTTAATGAGATAAAAAGAGCAAACATTGCAAGGAAGGCTCTCCAGGGACAGAGAAAGAGACAGAAGAAGAGTCATGATGGTAGGGTGGGGCGGTGAGGGGGGGGGGGGAGAACGTAGAAGACATGAGAAGGGGGTGGGTGATAACGAACTGTAAAGAATAGTCAGAGACTTGGCGTTTCCGCTTGTTTTCCTTCACTGAATACCGACAGTTTCATCGGTATCAAAGGGGTATTTTGCGCGGCGCGTCAGGAGAGGAGAAAGCGTCGATATCGGCGGTGTGCGCCTCTTGCGGCACTCGGTAACTTGTCGTGGGGGGAGGGGAGGGGACTCGTAGAGAGTAAATCGGTAGCGGAGGATATCAGAAGTGCGGATGACAGAGGAAATACACTGCCAAGGTGATGGCACAGGAGCTTCCTCGTCACAATCAGAGTGACCCATTATAAAATAGAACAGACTCGGAAGCAAAATAACAGCATTACATTAGGTACATAACATAACATAACATAACATTACATTACATTACATAACATTACATAACATTACATAACGTGAAATATACATATTACATAACATTACATTACATAACATTACATGAAATATACATGTTACATAACATTACGTCCATAATACATTACGTCCATTATACATAATTGCGAAAGTTATGCGTGTTTGAAGAATTTCACGTTAGCGCATGCGCAGGGCGAACCGCTGGCTCTATCATGTTGAAATTTATATAGGACCTCAATGGGCCCTACTCGCTTAATCCCTGAGAATTACATTGAAATCGGGTGAAATCTTTGGTTACTACGGCTGTAACAAGGAAATTGAATCTATTTCACGCCAGCGCATGCGCAGAGCGCACCGAGGGTCCGATCATGCTAAAATTCATACTGGAACTCACTAGGCCTTGTCCAAACAACCCTTGAAAATTTGAGCGAAATTGAATCAAAATTGTGAAAGTTATGCGTGTTTGTTGAATTTAACGTTAGCGCATGCGCAGGGCGTACCGCTGGATCAATCATGTTGAAATTTGCATGGGACCTCAAGGGGCTTTATCCGCACCATCCCTCAAAATTGGAGCTGAATCATTTCAAAATCGTGGAAGTTATGGCTGTAACAAGGAAATGCGGACAGACAGACTCACAGACCCACAGACCGACAGACACGGAACCAAATTTGTTCAGTAGGCTTTGAAACGCAAAATGCAAGTGGAAATTTTGATTTCTGAAGACAACAATTTTTTGGCTCACGAAAGTGAACACAAGGCTTCCGCTGCTTCGCAGACTCGGAAGCAATAGGCGACTGGATGAACGGGGGACGCCCTACCACCGCTGTCGGATCAACGGACACGCGGCTAATCAGCCGCAGGTTGACGTTCCGCCTCCCCGCGCGAATCAGCCGCGGACAATAACCTACTCACGAAAATCTCTTTTGTTTCACCGTCTCCAGAAAATCGTAGCGTAGAAGTAGAAGTAGAGAGAAATTAATCATAAAGTAAGCGCAGAAAAACAATAATTCCTTACGGAATAAACCGGTTCCCGTGTGATCACCGAAGTTAAGATACCTCGAGCGTGGTTTAGTACTTGGATGGGTGACCGCACTCACAAGTCCAAGCAGGGGCGTATAAGGCCACTGCCCCGGCACCCAAAACGCTACAGTAAAAAATACCAACCATTGTTCACTTGGCATCTGAATTTCCCTCCGTACACTGTACCTACCTAGCATTTTTCACAAGTTCAACAGCCACACGCCTGAGTTCTCTGGCTATGGATATTCAATATTCTAGTAGAGCATCCATGGTGGTTCCTTAATGTTCCATAGACCAAGCATGTTATCGGAATAAAGCAACAGTAATCGATGTCCTGCAATCGAAATCGAAACCTAGGCTCCTGAAACTGGAAGGTGGTTTCTGGGTCCTGGGACCTAGTGTCATCATGGCAACCGAGAAAAGTGGCCCATCCACGCATGCTCAGTCGAGTAAAAATGTTGTTCGCCACGCCCACTTTGGGCCCTAGCGCCATAATCTGATTTCAACCCCAAAATCGTTCATTTCACAATCGATTCGATCCCTTCGATTCAATTTGTCCTGTGGGAAGAGATTGAGAAGAGACTGTCTCCCGAGGGAGACTATCTCTCTCGGGAGATTTTCAAAAGAGATAACATCTTTTCACTATCTCTTAGTGAATAGGCCCGCTGATCCTCTCATTGGATGACAGCTGACGGCCTATTCACTAAAAGAGATTATATAACGCAAATTTTCAAAGAAAATGAAGCTATTGCAATGGGTCCAAAATTTTCAGAACATGAATTTTTTGAACTTTTTTAATAGGCAAATCCGTTACAAAGCACCCTGAATTCGTCCCTAGCCAAACAAAAATTTATATGCGTACATATATGTATATATATGTTTCTGTCACTCTAGACGATATCTGACTTTGGGTACACGATAAAAATTCCAAATTTCTCCAAAATGTTCTTATTGCCAAACACAAGGATGTCTTCGAAGATGAGCAATTTTCAAAAACTCTAAGGGGCCAGATTTGAGTTTTTGGGGTCAAAAGTTGGTAAAAACGGCTAAAATCGCGAATAATTTATATAAAACCACCGAAAGTGGTATGAAAGATGAGTAGTAAAATTACTGTGATGAATTTAAAATTCTCATCACGGTGGCGTGGAAGGAAGGTGAGTGAGTGATTTTAGGTAAAGGATAGAAAAGGAGGAAAAGTCGCAGGCGGCTGTAGTCAACCGAACATCTACGACTTTTGGAGGAGAGAGAGGTGGTGTGGAAGGAAGGTGAGGAAAAGTCGCAGGCGGCTGTAATCAACCGAACATCTACGACTTTGGAGGAGAGAGAGGTGGATGAGGGAATTTCACCTAGGCGGCTGTAGTCAACCGTTCATCTAGGTGAAGGAGAGGAAAGGAGAGGTCCCTTGTCTAGGCGGCTGTATTCAACCGATCATCTAGACAAGGGGGGAAGGAGGAGAGAGGAGAGAGGAGGTGAAATTCCCAGGCGGCTGTATTCAACCGATCATCTGGGAGGTAAGGTAAGAGAGAGAAGAGAGAGCTGGTTAGAGGAAGTGTCGAATGAAGCTTGAGCGCCAGGATCCGGGGTTATATAGTACTTGGGGGCCTCTCCCTCCAGCTCCTTGCTGGGAGCTGGTAGTGGGGCCCCAGGTTGAGTAACCCTGGGTTCTGTCGCCTATCCCCACTCATATCTTTATTCACTGAGCTTTAGTTTGGCGTTTGGATATTGGTGAGAACTTAATATGATAGGAGTGTTCCCGGGAGGGACTCACGACAGAGGTCCCCCCAGTTTGAACCAATATTTGTGGAGCTGAAGGCGCAAGTTGACAGGAGCTGAGGGCTACGGCAAACAAAGGTGGTGCTGAAGGCGCAAGGTGACAGGAGCTGAGGGCCGATGCAAACAGAGGTTGAGCTGAAGGCGGTCCTTAAAACTAGTAGTAACATAAGGTAGAGCATAAGATAGATAATAAGGAAGTAGAACATAAGGTAGAACATAAGGCAGAACATAAGGTAGATGATAAGTAAGTAGAACATGGATATAAGTAAGTAGACAATATAAGGTAGTATAAGTAGGATGAGATGGCGAGGTATGTACAGTGCGGTGGTCAGGATCCCTAAACATTTAGCGTTTAGGGAAGTGATCGGCAAGGGCGAGCTGAGGAGGATGAATAATATTTACAATGAGATGGAGTATGTACAGAGGATGCATGAATATTTACAGCTGGCAGATGATTATTTACAGATGGCGGGTGAGTATGTACAAAAGGTGAAGTAGTATATACAGAAAATACAGAAGTATGTACAGACATTTGGTTACATGGTGGTAGGCGGTTGCGAGGGTCCGCCGTTTCCTGGGTGTGGTGTGGCGAGTGTTTGTGTGTGTGTGTGTGTGAGTGTGAGTTGTGTGAGTGAGGGAGGCGACCCCCTCTAACAGTCTTCACGTTAGTGAAGTCTGATAGAGGGGTCCCTTCACTGCCAGGGTGGCGGTGAAGGGGAAGAGCCGGTGGGGGCCGGTACCCGGGGCGTCGCGGAGAGAGGCGGCGACGCTGGGGTCCGGCGGGTGAAATGGAGGCGATGTGCGGTGTTGGTGGTGTAGGGCTGGGTGTGGGATTGGTGTGGTGAGAGTGGTCGGGGAGGACTGGGGCTGGTTTGCACCGTGCCAATGGCACGGTGTGGGGCTTCCCGTCAATTAACAGGGTAGCGGTGGAGTGTGTTGTGCGGATGACCTGAAAGGGCCCGGCATACAGGGGTTGGAAAGTTTTATGGATGCCGGGCTCTTTCAGGTACATGTGTGTGGTGGTGAAAAAACGTTTGGGATATGTGGTGTCGTTTGTGGGTGTTGTGGAGTGTAGAGGCTCCCTGTTAATTGACGGGGTGTGGTTTGGGGTGAAAATGTCGGCCGGTAAGCGTAGCGGGTCTTTGAAGGCGTTTTGGGCGGGGCTAGTTTGGTCTGAAGGACGGGCGGATGTTCGAAGGCTGAGCAATATGTAGGGAAGGGATTTAGTCCAGGAAGGGGAATTTGTTGAAGTAGAAATGGCCTGTTTCAGGACCGAGTGCCACCGCTCTATTTTCCCGTTGGATTGGGGATGGTACGGGGTGGTGTGGATCTTTTGGATCCCGAGGGAGCGTAGTAAATCGGAGAAGTGGGCCGATTCAAACTGCCTCCCTTGATCGACCGTGACTGTTCGCGGACAACCGTAACGGCTGACCCATTGAGAGAGGAAAGCCGTTGCGACGGTGTCCGCGGTGATGGAGGAGAGGGGAATGCACTCCACCCAGTTGGTGGCACGATCGATCATCGTGAGGCAGTATTTCTTCCCCTCGGATGGGGGAAGGGGGCCCACTAAGTCCAAATGTACATGCTCCCACGGGAGGGAGTCGGGGATTGGTTGAGGAGGTACATGCGGGTGGGCCGAGACTTTGAAACGCTGGCACTTCTGGCACCCGAGAACCCAGTTACGAATATCTGTATTCATATGGGGCCAGAAGTACCGCGTCTTGATGAGGTCCCGGCTCGCCCGAATGCCGGGATGATGGAGGGAATGGTAGTGGAGGAACAACTGCCTCCTCAACTCCGGTGGGACGTAAGGGCGCGGTGAGTCGGCCGTTACGTCACACCAGAGGTCGAGGGGAGGCAGCTGTTCCAACTTGGATGCGGAAATGAGGTTGGAAAGGGCAGGGTCGGAGGTGGGGTTTTGTTTGGATTTGATGGATTGAGGAGAGGGGAATGGCAGCAACTCCGCCACCGGCGCCGGGGTAGGGGTGGGTCGGGATAGGGCGTCCGCCACGCAGTTGTCGGCCCCCGGCAGATATCGAATATCGGACGTGAATTGCCCGATAAACTCGAGCTGCCGGAGGCGACGCGGGGAGGCGGACTTACGATTTTGAAGGAGGGCGTGGGTCAGGGGCTTGTGGTCTGTAATGACAGAGAACTGCCTGCCCTCCACGAAGTCACGAAAGTGTTTTATGGCTTCGTGGATGGCGAGGAGTTCCCTGTCGAAAGTTGAATAGTTTTTCTGGGTGGGGGATAAGGTTTTAGAAAAGAAGCCAATGGGTTGGGGGGTGGCGCCGGTGTGCTGTTGGAGCACTGCCCCGATGGCCCAATCGGACGCATCGGTAGTGATGGAGAGGGGAGCGTGAGGGTCGGGGTGGGCCAATAGAGCGGCGTCTACTAGGTCCTGTTTACAAATTTTGAACGCGGCGGAAAGTTGGGGGGTCCAGGTGATGGGGCGGTTATCATTTTTTTTGGAGGGTTGGGGAATGGCGTGTATGAGTGGTTGTTGATGTTGGGCGGCGTGTTTTATGTGTCTACGGTAAAAATTTAACATACCCAGGAAGCGGCGGAGCTCGGTGACCGTGCGGGGTTCTGGGAAGTCAAGAATTGCGTGGACCTTGTCGGGGAGGGGTGTGATGCCGTCCGAGGATACTTGGTGGCCGAGGCAGCGGACGGAGGGTTGGCCGAGGACACATTTGTCTGTGTTGACCAGGAGACCTTCGGTGGAGAAGATGTTGAGGACTTGCTGTAGGTGGTCGAGGTGTTCTTCGGGGGTCTTGGAGGCGATCAGTATATCGTCGAGAAAACAAAATACGAAAGGCAGGCCCCGCAAGATACTATCCATATAGCGCTGCCAAGTTTGCGCGGCGTTCCGTAATCCGAAGCCCATCTTCACGTATTCGAACAACCCGAACGGGGTAATTATAGCGGTTTTCGGGACGTCGGGGGGGTGGATGTTGATGTGGTGGAACGCTCGCGAAATATCAAGGGTGGAAAAGATAGTGGCGCCATGGAGATGTGACGAAAAGTCACGCAGGTGGGGGACATTATAGAGGTCTGGTGTAGTTTTCGAGTTGAGCCGACGGTAGTCCCCGCAGGGGCGGATATCCCCATTGGGCTTCTGTACGATGTGGAGTGGAGAAGCCCAAGGGGATTTTGAGGGGCGTATGATACCGTCGGCGATGAGTTTGTCGAAGTGTTGGCGGGTCTTCGACAACTGCAGGGGGTGTAGGCGGCGGGCTTTGGCGGTGATGGGTGGTCCTGTGGTCTCGATGTGGTGCTGGACAGTGGAGATGTGTGCAGAGGGGCGGCGCTGGGGACGGTAGTTGAGGAGGAGGCGTTCGAACTGTGTGGGGGGGTGGTTGATTGCGTGGATGAAGCCGGGTATGGGTTTTTTGGTGGCGGGGTCGATCAGGCGCGCGTTTCGGACGTCGACCTGGAGACCGAAATAGGCTAGAAAATCGGCCCCCAGGATCGCCTTCTCCACGTCCGCCACGGTAAACTCCCACTCGTACGCGAGCCCGCTCATGTGAACTGAGGAGCGGTACGTCCCGTACGAGGGGATGGTGGTACCGTTGGCGGCGTAGAGAAGCTGCCGGTAGCAGCGCGCCTGACGACGGAGGATGTTGTTAGGGAAGATGGACAGCGCCGCCCCCGTGTCCACCAGGAAAGGGACATTAGTTTTCCCGCAGCGCAGGAAAAGTCGCTGGTGGGTCGGTAGGGCGTTCTGTTTGATGGTGGAGGTAGGGATGTGTGATGGTGGTGGCAGGTCCTCCGCGAAGGAGACGCGGGGTGGGTTGTTGGGAGGTTTGGCCGGTTTGGGAGGGGTAGGTTTCGGCTTCTCCCCGGGTTGGGTGGTGGCTGGAGGGGGTTGTGCCCTGGAGGCGGGCGGGGAGGTTACGTTCCGTGGTGGGGGAACGGGTGCGGCGGCGTGAGTGGCGGCCGGGAGGGTGTCTGCCCTGTTGGCGGGCGGGGAGGTGACGTTTCGTGGTGGGGAAGCGGATGCGGCGGCGTGAGTGGCGGCCGGAGTGTTGGTTGCCCTGGTGGCGGGCGTGGAGGGGTTGTTTCGTTTGTGGTGGGGTGGCTTTGTCGGCGGCGCTGCAGGCGCGGCCGGAAGGTTGGCAGCCGTGGCGGCGGCGTAGGAGGGGTAGCGAGGCTTGGTGGTGGTGGTTGTGTGAATGCGGGCGGGGGGGGTATGTGCATGGTCCCCCCCGTGTTGGCGAGGAGGGGGGCCCGCCGGATTTACCGGCGGGCGGCTGCGTTTCCCTGCTTAGGGGCGAAGGAGCAGGGGGGTTGGCACTTGCGGGCCTCCCCACCGAAGTTTACATGATAAAAACAACGGTGGGGGGGGTCCGCAGGGAGGTAGTTGGTTGTGGTGGGGCGGGCCGGTTTGGATGCTGCTGGGGAGGGCCCTCTGCGTTGGCGGGGAGGGGATGCGTTGCGGCGCTCGGGTGAGCGCCGGCTGCGGCGGTCGGCGGACGAGTCGCGTCGGCGATCCGCCGACGGGGCTCGACGTTCGTTGAGGGAGGGTGCGCGGCCGCGGTCCCGGGATTGTGTGCGGTCCCGGAACGGCGGGGGGTGGCGCGGTGTGCGCACCTCACCGACGGTGGCCGCAGCGGCCAAGTCGTGTAGAGTGTCTGCGAGCCGTAGGAGGGGTTCGTCGGGTCCGTCGAGATGGCTGGCAAGGGCCATCTGGACGGGGTGGGGAAGGGCACGCAACCAGAACGTGCGGGTGATGTCGGCGGTCATAATACCCTGCAGCTGGTGTCGCAGCCGTCGGTAGAGGTGGGAGGGCTTCTGGTCGCCGAGGTGTTGAGGTTGGGAGAGGGCGGTGATTCGGGCGATCTTCGACGGCTGGTAGGTGCTGATGAGGCGGCTGCGGAGGTCGTCGTACGCAGCGGCGGCGTCGGGGGAGATGTCAGAGGTCTGCAGCAGGATCTCGTAGGGCAGTAACGAGATTATTCGGGAATACCGAGTTTTCTGGCTGCGGATGTTGGCGGCCGAAAACGCTGCGTCAACTTGAAAAAACCAGAGCGCCGGGTCGTGCGTGTAGAAGGGGGGCAGCGACAGAGGGAACGCAGCGGACGCCGTCATGACGTTGGCGGCGGCTGCGGCTGTAGCGGCGGCGGCGGCGGCGGCGTCTGGTGACGCAGAGGTGGGCGGGGAGAGCGTGGAGAAAGGGTTGTCGGCCGATGCGTCGGATGTCGCAGCGGCGGGCGGCTGCAGTGTGGCTGGTCGCAGGAGCGGCGGCGTCGGGGAGTTCGGGTCCATTTCTGAAATTAAAATTCAAAAATTTGGCGTGGTTTTGAATTTTGAAATTTGCAATATCGGCGGGAGCGGTGGTTGAGTTGAGCGTTGGAGTTGAATGTTGAGAGTTGATCTCCGTGCGGTTGAGGGTGGGCCAAAATTGCAAAAATTACTGAACTTTGTGAATTTTAAATTGATTTAAAATGCGGGACACCGAACTGTTTGACTGGGGCGACACATGAGGTGGGAAGGTGGGTAGGAAGAAGGTTGAGTGAACGTCGGGTTCACCACTGTGATGAATTTAAAATTCTCATCACGGTGGCGTGGAAGGAAGGTGAGTGAGTGATTTTAGGTAAAGGATAGAAAAGGAGGAAAAGTCGCAGGCGGCTGTAGTCAACCGAACATCTACGACTTTTGGAGGAGAGAGAGGTGGTGTGGAAGGAAGGTGAGGAAAAGTCGCAGGCGGCTGTAATCAACCGAACATCTACGACTTTGGAGGAGAGAGAGGTGGATGAGGGAATTTCACCTAGGCGGCTGTAGTCAACCGTTCATCTAGGTGAAGGAGAGGAAAGGAGAGGTCCCTTGTCTAGGCGGCTGTATTCAACCGATCATCTAGACAAGGGGGGAAGGAGGAGAGAGGAGAGAGGAGGTGAAATTCCCAGGCGGCTGTATTCAACCGATCATCTGGGAGGTAAGGTAAGAGAGAGAAGAGAGAGCTGGTTAGAGGAAGTGTCGAATGAAGCTTGAGCGCCAGGATCCGGGGTTATATAGTACTTGGGGGCCTCTCCCTCCAGCTCCTTGCTGGGAGCTGGTAGTGGGGCCCCAGGTTGAGTAACCCTGGGTTCTGTCGCCTATCCCCACTCATATCTTTATTCACTGAGCTTTAGTTTGGCGTTTGGATATTGGTGAGAACTTAATATGATAGGAGTGTTCCCGGGAGGGACTCACGACAATTACCATTTGAGTTTTTTTTAAATAAAGAATAGGGGTCAAATTTGGATTCTGGGGGATGAAAAATTTGTATTAAGGGCACCTGACGTTGTGTGAGATGGTGATTAACGACAGAAAGAGGGACTATTTCGAGGATAAACATATTTTCTCTCAAAAGCAGAATGAGTCAAATTTGACTGTATGAGGGCCAAAAATCGGTAAAAATTTATAAAATTACGAAAAAATGATACAGTTTCACGAAAAGTGGTATGGTTTCTCGCTATATCATGTTTTTACACACTACCACGAAGACTTCTTTGAAAATTCGCTCTTATATTCGAAGTTGTGACTGCTGGAGCAGTGGCCACCACAGGTGCCTTTACCCTAGTGTAGATTTGCCTCGATTTCCGTCATATCTGCCCCTCGAAAGTACCGATAATTGCTCAAATAATTTGAAACAACCTATATCGAGTAATATTTATTTGATTCTTCACAATTTCTATCTTCTGAGTAATTTATGTGAATATTACTCATAACTATCTATTCAAGTAGGTAGGTTGGGTTGTGGTATGGATACGTCCAGAGACACCTACCGTGTCCCGACTACGTCTCCTCGCACGCAAATGTATACGCGCTCAAAACACCAATTTGGATAGCGAACAGCAGATATTTGGAATACATACGAAACTGATGGATTCCTGCAATGGATAAGGTAGTACAATTGAGCGAAAGGTCAACAGCGTCAGCAACTGGGGTGGAGACGCCTTCAATACGAAGACTGCTCACCCGCAATACATGTGCAGGACCGGCCTCTTGTCTCAACAGATGCCGCACCTACTACAGTGAAATCCCTCTCTACGGACAGCTCGGGACCACTGAAAATGTCCGTTAGGGAGGGGTGTCCGCTGGTGAGGGGTTCGATATAAAATACCGAAGTTCTTTTGCCACCTTTCCGCTGTAACAGGTCTCTCTCTTATAGCAGAATGTTTTGTCTGGCAAAGCTTCGTAAAATAAACCTGTTTCATCCGCAACGGAAATGTCTTCTTCCTTGTAGCCCTCTGTCTAGTCAGAAATTTTATGTTTGATAGATACATATTTCCGCGAAGTTAGAGGAGGCCTATTCGGTACGAACAACGCAAATGTCACAAGATAACTGACAACGATGCAACGATGTGCTTGAATCCAACCGTCAGGGCTATGATGACTTAAAACCGACGGTGTAAGCAAGTGAGTAAAGGAAAAGTTGGAATCTGACACCAAAATGTTCCTAACACATACTTATCTAAGTTTATTTCTACTCCATGATCAACTTTTGCCGTTAGGGAGGGTATTAAAAGCAGCTCGGGGAACCAAAATACCTTCGGTAGTGAGGAACGAAAACTGTCCGTAAAGAGGGTGTCCGTTGAAGAGCGATCAGAATGCAATAGTTTCCCTACCAATACGCCGGGACCTGGGTCAAAATGAGCATTAGGGACAATAATTAGGACTTGAATAATTACATAACTAAATCTAAAATAATCATAATCATATAATCATTAATCATAAAAATATAAAATAATAATCATAATAATAATCATTAATCATATAAAATATATAAAGATTATTAATCTCACTCAATTTTTATACTACTCTCTAGTGCCTCCAGTGACCCTCCCCCGCAGGGAGGGGGTAGCGTATTTTAAGTGTAGTCTCTCGAACTCTCCAAGGGGGAAGCACCTACATGAAGACAGACACGGGCACAAATCGAGACTCAGGGCGGTATTCATAGTCCTCACTTTATTTAAAGTAAATGCTTAAGTGAACAAATAAGGAAGCCTCGTCCACTTGGGCTATTCATAGTCAGCGATAAAGGAAATGCTTAAGTCGTCCTTTAGCATTTCCTTTATTCCTATTTCATAGACAATAAGTAAAGAAAAATTTTTACTTGCTGGCCCAAATAAGTAGAAAAAACTGAGGTACGTCGCAAGGTTCCTTAAGCATTTCCTTATTGATCGTTTGCACTGTTCTCTTTTCATTTACGTCATCTTTTCAGTGTCATCGTTCTCGGCATTCTTGTTTCTTTTCCCAAGTATTCTGTTTTTTTGTTAATACGATGGATTACGAAATATTGTTCGACTTCGATGAGTGGGATGACGAGTTCGATGTAACGGAGAGCATGCGGGTGATGCATACCGGCTTCATTTTCGGTCTAAAAAATTCGTTCTATCGCACACATGCTCCATTTGAGCCCTAGTTGTGTCCCGAAACTCTGCAACCCGATCGGAATATACCCAAGGATGTTATGAGCGAAAATGTGTATGAAAATAGGTATTTTTTGTGTTTTAGTAACATGAGGTTTTGAGGTATCGATTTCCATGTTTTTTGGGACGAGAAGACCGAATATGAAGTTGATTTTGACCAAAAAGTGGAATATTGAGGTTCTACCAAGGGTTCTGCTCCCAATGATTTTTTTATGAGTCAAAAACCTGGGAAATTTTCTGAAATCACCATCAGGTTTGTATAACAACACTAGAAAAAGTGTCAACAGGTGAATCAAGGCAATTAAATGGCACTAGCAATGATCAAAGATAATTTGAAGAAAAAAAATGAGCGTACTACCTAATTTGTTTTTTTGGGGGCCAAAATTGGTGGAAACAATCAGAAATAGCTATTTCAATTATTTCACATTAAAGAAACAATAAATGAACAGCCAAAATTTCGGTGTGTCCAGTAGAATATGTGGCAAGGACTTGGTTTATCAATTTCCTTTGCATTTTGTAAATGTTCACTCTTCAAAGTAATCCTAACGTGACCCGGAAGTTTGCCATCGATTTTGATAGTTCCTTAAAAATTGTTCCAAAAGTTTCCAATTTGTGCATTATTGACTAACTTTATGACTTCGCCTACTAATAAGATTCTGCCTAACCAAAAGTAGGATTAAGCCCAATTATTTCCTTTTTCGAATACCAGTTGGTAGTTGATTCCACTGAAAAGGCAAATCAAGGAACTACAGTAAGAACGTAATTTATATTTAAAAGGATAAGTAAAATACACTGCCAAGGTGATGGCACAGGAGCTTCCTCCTCACAATCAGAGTGACCCATTATAAAATAGAACAGACTCGGAAGCAAAATAACATAACATTACATAACATTACACAACATTACATTACATTACATTACATAACATTACACAACATTACATTACATTACATTACATTACATTACATAACATTACATAACGTGAAATATACATATTACATAACATTACATTACATAGCATAACATTACATGAAATATACATATTACATAACATGACGTCCATAATACATTACGTCCAATATACATAATTGCGAAAGTTATGCGTGTTTGAAGAATTTCACGTTAGCGCATGCGCAGGGCGAACCGCTGGCTCTATCATGTTGAAATTTATATGGGACCTCAATGGGCCCTACCCGCTTAATCCCTGAGAATCACATTGAAATTGGGTGAAATCTTTGGTTACTACGGCTGTAACAAGGAAATTGAATCTATTTCACGCCAGCGCATGCGCAGAGAGCACCGAGGCTCCGATCATGCTGAAATTCATACTGGAACTCACTAGGCCTTGTCCAAACAACCCTTGAAAATTTGAGCGAAATTGAATCAAAATTGTGATAGTTATGCGTGTTTGTTGAATTTAACGTTAGCGCATGCGCAGGGCGTACCGCTGGATCAATCATGTTGAAATTTGTATGGGACCTCAAGGGGCCTTATCCGCACCATCCCTCAAAATTTGAGCTGAATCAATTCAAAATCGTGGAAGTTATGGCTGTAACAAGGAAATGCGGACAGACTCACAGACTCACAGACCCACAGACCGACAGACACGGAACCAAATTTGTTCAGTAGGCTTTGAAACGCAAAATGAAAGTGGAAATTTTGATTTCTGAAGACAAAAATTTTTTGGCTCACGAAAGTGAACACAAGGCTTCCGCTGCTTCGCAGACTCGGAAGCAAAAAGTTAAAGAGGGAGTAAAAACAAAAGGGAAGAAGGAGGGAATAGAAGGGAGGAGTAATACAGAAGGGAAAGGGAGAAGTAAATGCACCAAGTATATAATAGAAGTTTTCAAAATAAAACAAAGGTTGCTTGTTCCACTGTTTACTTGTCCTGACACAGGGAGGATGCTGGACAACGGCGTTCGCAACAACGGAAAACCAACAGAACGGCACGGCTAATAGGCGAGGACATATAACTAAACAAAAACACACACCCTGCCAGAACTGCCAACTTACGCTCAGACCAGAGAGTTGGGAAAAATGTTGACTTAAATAAAGATTTTTCTTAATTTTATAAAGTAAAAGAAAAAATTTGACTTAAGTAAATATTTATCTTTACTTCGGGGAGTAATGTCTATGAAAGCGAAATCAGATACAGCATTTCCTTAAGAAATTATTTTACTTTCAGAAGTAAAGTATTATTTTTACTTAAGTCAGGACTATGAATACGGCCCTCACACCATAGGAAGGCAAGGCCGAAGTAAGCTGCAATCTGGAGGATAGCAGGGGGTTGGTCCCTAGACGATGATGACAACGAATTTCGTTAATAAAAATCAGAGGGTAACTTTCCTCTGCGCATGGCTAAACGTGAAATTCTTCAATGGATACGAGTTCATGGGTACTTGCAGTGATGTGCACCGGGAATATTTCCCAACATATAAATTCTCATAAAAAACCGGAACTTTCGAAATTTCGCCATTTACATTATTCTGGATTAGGTATTTAAAAATAATCATCATTTTATTTTTATTTTTATTTTTTTAAATTTTTTTTAATAGTACGGCTAAGCCAATTTACAATAGTTGAACAAAGGAGTTGTAAACTCAGGAAAAAATAAATGAATTTCTATCCTAAGAATTTCAACACCAAACACTGTCCTACGGTAAGTAGCTTTTCCTGTGATTTTTCAAAGTTTCCAGAAGTTCTGACGTCATTGCACCCCTCTCGCCCGAGCGGGACCCCCTGCCCACTGTGACGCCAGAATTTCTGGAACTTTGAAAAAAAATCATAGAAAAAGAACTAGGTACTTATCGTAAGACAGTGCGGATGGTGTCAAAGTTCTCAGAATGGAATGTAGTTTCATCAAAAAATAATATATATATAAACCCTTTTGCGAACCATGTGCACACCCCGCTGCGGCATCAGATGGCGTACGTGAAGTAGGTTGCCAAGAGTAATCCCGTCAGTAGTCTGCATCATGCCGTTCAGTAACGTTTTATGATTGCAACAATGGATCAATTCTATAAATAATAAGCCCATCATAGCAATCAATTTGAGTATTTTTTCCTCTAATTGTCCCGAACACACCATTAGGGTTATTCAAGGGCATTCAGTCATCGGGTCGGAGAGCAATGATTGTTGTTGCCTAAGGTCGCTGATGGAGTATCTTGTTTCACTGATGCGGAATCGCCGAGTTCCGATGCGTTGAGACCATTTTCTTTCCTCAATTGATTTACTCTTTTTGCTGTTAGGGAGACCAGTGGAAATCAGCTAGGTACGAATAACGTAACTATTTTCAGCTCGTTCAGATCATGGGTCACCTTGTTTCCAATTCACAATACATTCAGGAACATCTGCCAAGGTGCATAGTTTCCGAGTAACCACTTCATTATCGCCATTTCGGATGTACAATACGAATCGTTGTCTACGAGTGTTCAATTGACCATGATGGCGCGTATGTAGATGAGGAGCTCCCATCTTTTCATCGTAATCAGTTGGCTAGAACCGGAGTTATAGGTGGCGCAAGGATAACCGCGCAAAGTCACCGTCCGATTCCTCGTCCATTACATAACTCCCACCAAACCCCATCCTTCCAAACGCGATATATCACGAAATATTTGCGATATATTCCTTCAGATGAGAGCCCCCAATTAATATTGTAGATTTAAATTCTACGGGAAATTTATCGAACCCTTCCTGGATGATTATTTTCACTGAGTACGCAAAACGTGCCGAACGCAAGCGCAGACTATGCAGAGTAGGCATACGAAGTTCAGGTTGTGTGTGATCAACTCCCGCATAGCACAAATGATTTTTCAATATTTTACGCTCGGAATCACGCGGTGGTTTCCGTTTTTTGATCCGCTCCTGTCCTACTAAGATAACTGACAGATGTATCTGAAGTTAGACTAAATGGTTTGGATATGAACAAAATAAATAAATTAAAAAAATATTTGACATCACCTCGAGATTCAGTGTAAACAGACCCCTAACAATCATGTGTCATATTGTACCCAAATCATCGCTTTGTAAAGATAAGTATGGGCAGTAAAACATGACAATGGTTTGAAGGAGGGGGGAGGGTGTGCTGGTTTATAAGAAGTCACTGTACAAGTAAGCAACATGACTTGAAATGTCAACCCTTTCTAGTTGTGTGCCTAAGTGAAGGTACCTACTCGCAGACTGAAGCCAGAGGAATGGTAGCATTTATGTAGGTTATTGCGAAGTCATAGTGCTTACGTCTGTAAGTAAAAGTGAGTAGAGATATTAGACTTGTTGTGGTTGATATTCCAGCGCCACTTGGAACATCACTCCTACTTAAAGAAAGCATGTAAACCGTACGTATGTAAAATGTAACCAATATTTTGGGCGACTATACAATGTTTGGCTTATCTTTTTACTGAACTGTTCAACGTGGTAACCTGTACGAAAATCTGAAGGCTCACCAAAAAAGGTGATATAGCTGAAGAGCTCATGATGATCCCATTTGAGGAAGAACTCGATTGTCTGCATCTTTTCTTCCAGACCAAAAACAGTTTCGCCAGCCCTGAGACATGTATCGCCGTTTCTATTTCAAAGGTCTTGTAGGAGAAAGAACTCAATTACTATAATAGAGCAGTAATAGGATATGATACTACAATGTGTCAAGTTTATACTGTCAACTACTCACGTTCATTTGAATCACCCAAGGGATGTTCTTTCAATCCGAACACGCTCTGCTGCCTACTTTTTCATGTTGTTAGTACGTAAGATACGCAAACATCTGCTTCATATAAATCTGTTCTTATTATTGCGAGCCGTTAGCGAATCCGAGACAAATCAGCGGTCTACGCGCGTGGGTGGAAGCGGAAACGGACCGCCATTATTTTTCTCGAAACTTTCTTCTTCTATTTATTTATCTATTTTTTTATTTATTCTGTCATCTGATCTATTCGTTCCCAACTACAAGGACTTTCCGACTGTTCAAGTTAGGTTTTCTTGCTCGTCAATTAGCCCGAGGGCGACGACACATCCGCTTCATTCAGAAATAGCGCTACTGTCCTGTCATTCAGTGATACTCAGAGCGCGTGAATGGGAATGGAACCCCAAGCGGTGGCGGTAGCTGCTCTGGACAAGCAACTCAAGCATTAGGCAGCAGTCGAGAGAGTGTGGGAAAAGAAAAGAAAAACTTATTAAGAAATAATGAGGTTGCAATACGCACCTGGATTTTCTCCGCTTCATGGAAAAACACTGAAATGTGGATATGCGAGGAATCACTAAGAAAATGGATGTTTTGTGGTTATGTCCGAAAAGGGAAGCAAAGCAGCTACCTACTGGATTAGTGACTCTTCAAAGTTGGAAACTGACAACATTTCACGTTCAAACTATTTATCTTTGACTAGTGACTGCTACATATTCATTTCATCAATTACGAGACGATAAATTTTAAATTGAGGAAAGTAAATGTCATTCCCACTAGGGAATAATCAAATCATCAGAATTCTTCCCAGCAGATGATAGCAAATGAAGTAGATGATAGTTACCAATCATCAAATTTTTCAATTTCAATGAATAAAATTCATCGATTTCAATCATCAATTGCGGGTTTCGTTTTGATTACTGATTACTGATTATTGATTGCGGGTTGACCAACGTGTTACTTTCTACCGAAATTTGAGGCCGCGCAGGAAATTCCACGCTCATACGGCCTCCGAAATCCGCTTGTACCGAGCAGCTCAACTCATAAAACCCTCCCGCACACGGTTGCTTTGAGTTTCTACAACAATATTATCCTCCGAAAATATAGTCAATGGGCCAAGGGTTTGGTTCTGGTAGTAATGGATGGAAGTAACGGGTTGGGGGTGAGGGTAGGGGCTGGTTTACATTAAGACACCATGCAATTTATATGAACTCACCCTATAGACCACTTAGTACTTGACTGAGTACAGTTAACCTCTTTTATAATTATATCGGTACGTTGCCAAGCAGTTGAAGGGTGAAGGGGTGAGAGTGAAAGCTACAACTTTACCCCCTCCAACTTCTAATGATAAGTTAACCCTTCGCCGCCCTATCATCTCTTTATGGATATTTGATAAAGCGGTTTTCCTTTAATGAATCAACTAACTGTGTATAAAGTTTTTGTAATAACATCCCCTCTCTGTAATGGGGCCACTCCAAGTCTCTTTGATGTGATTTAATTGGCCACTTGTTTTTTTTTTTAACTTTCTTTCTTCATTTTCCCAACGCACATCTATATTTACTAATTATAGGCATCCCAAAGCTGACATGATAAAAAGGGAATTTCACTCGAAAGATCGACCGGCAATCTGGCGACGATGGACGCTCCGACGGTATCCGCTGTCCAACTCTTAGATTTTCTACTAAATCCAACAATTTCGAATAAATCAGAGTTTTTCATTTGAATCATCGATCCAACAATCGTCGATCCAACAATTTTCGAATAAATCAGAGTTTCTCATTTGAATTGTCGACTTGACATTTTGCTTCCTTACTACCCACAGTTAGAGAAGCGTAATAATTTTGGAACCGGAAAAATGCAGGTCCTCAAATCAAAAATTCAATTGACATTTTGTGTTTCAGACATTAAACAACAAATTTGGTTGTCTGTACGTAATATTGAATATATCGACGTCTTTTTCGTCTTCATTTGAAAGGCGAGATTAAGACGAGATTTCAAATATTTCACTTATATGCATGAGGCACGCGCAGTTATTTTTCTTAAATAACAACCATATCCCGGGCTGCAACCGAAAGAATGAGGACCGCGTAGATAATCCGATCCACAATAATCCGACCTACAATGCTGCTATTACAGTATTACTTAGGTACGAGTTCATCAACACATTCCCCTACAATGATTTTTTGTCAATGGCGCTTAACTACCGTACATTTCCGAAAACATTGATTGAAAACATTGATGATGATGAATGATCTTGAATTAATACACTGAACTGCAATGATATTTTGAATTATAAACGCTAGTTGTTTTCCAAAACCGTGTGGTGACACACAATAATTACTGAGCATAATAACTAGGTACCTATTCAAAAGACTTTGTATCTATGGCGAGAAAATAGTTTTATCCAGGAGAGTGAACAGAAAAGCTGAATTTACAAAGTGTTTCTTATGAATAGAGTAGTAGATGGGGGGTTTTGGCTGTGTGAAGTTGTGACGTAAAATTGGGAGCTATCCAACTAACTGGTGCTAAACGACGTTTAGGAGATCTACACTAACAAAGTGTTCTGTACGTACTTAGCAGCGAAGTCGTTGTACGTAAAGATCATAATTATCATGGAAGATCATATCCCCCACCACACTGATTTAGCTCGAGACCATGTTCGTAGACTGACGTCAGAGGTTTTAAGTAGGTAATGTAGGATGGATATCAGGAAAACAATAGCTAGAGACACCGAGATAATTGCACTGTCAAACTGTACGAAATCATCCAATTTTCCCCATCAGCTATCCGAGCAGAATTGAATTCCTAAAGAAATTCGGCCAATCTCCACCCATGTGTAATTGGGTATCGCCAATTACTCATGTAACACCACATTTCATCGGAAGAACAAACCAAACGAGCGCACTTTTAGGGTATGCGCAGGTTGCAGCCTTTTCCATTTGAATTTCATCAACTTGATACTTTTGCGGCCGTGCAATTCCTACACACGTTTCTATTCGACCGATTTTGATGAAATTTGCATAGATCTTGCAGGATGTGTCTCTGATGGTTTCCGATGTTGAATTCACTCGGAATGATAACGTGTGCGTATGTGCAAACAACGGAAATCTAAATGATGATACAGTCTACCAGACTGTATATCAGTTGCATCAAATTCATACGGTATTTTGATACTGAAACCTAATTTCAGACCTGAGTCTTGGTAGCACAGTAAAATCTGAGTGTTAGACGAATTTTTGAGGGTCACAAATCTCTAAAAATTGGAAGATTTGCTAATATCAATAACAACCCATATGTAATCGACAAATGTAGCAGAATCGTGACTTGCGACTGAAATCGACTACTAGGTATCAAAAATAAAAATAAATAAATAAAATGAAAATTGCTGGGGAATAAAATATTAAAAATAGCTCAGTCAGAAGGGGATTAGGTAAAAATTGCAATTAAACCTCAAAAAAGTTATATGATGGTACTTCTTCGCTTGTGTGGCCACATTGCGTGACTGGAACCTATTAGGAAAACATATTTTTCTGGTCAACTGTTGAATTGTGGGTCTAGTTGTGGATGCATTAAAGGGGACAATGACCTTTTTGGTGGCATATTGTTCATCAAACAGTGTGTATAAATGACCCCCCCCCCCCTCCGCCATAACTCATTTTTTTTAAATCAATATTACATTATAAAATGGTACTTGACGTGTAGATGACGTACTGGACGACTAGAGCCAAAACTGAGTCGAATAAAAAAGTAACCATGCAAATCGGTTGAGAGTTGGCCTGGGTATTGGATACAAAATTTGCGCGCGCGCAAATTAGGGCCTCGTCAGGTATCTATAAAATATTTATATTGCCATGACAAGTTTGCGGTTATTCTCCTCTAGATTGCTTAGTAACAGTGATTCGTCTGTAGTCTAACCTTATTGGCTAGATTCACATGTCTAGGTACTTACAGGCACAGTTCGTGATAATGGCCATTCGTTATAATTATGGTTATTATAAATTCACGTTCCACTCTTCTTTCTACTCTGCTACCGGGCCTGTGAAACTAAAATCCACGCAACCCTTCCCAAGAATAGCATCCAAGATGAAAATGATTATGACTACAGTTCCATATAATGACACAGTAGGAATCACCAAAATTTAAAACCTCAATAACTATTTTGCTAATTTATTCAGTGCTTAATGACGAAGTTTATAAAACAGAGGAATAAACAAGGTAAGAATTGAAGTAAAGTATATACCTACCACTAAATACAAGCTAAAACATCTCCTCTGACTAACCCCAACATAACCTAAAAGAGAGAGGGAGAACATTATTATTGTATATGTAATATTGCAGGTAAACCTAAAAATGAACAAAAGAAAATTCGGTACTTCAAAAAAAAAAGTCTGCCAATTCGAGTAGGCAGAATAGCTTCCTCACTTGAATCACATGACCGTGTAGAATAGTTGGGCAGGTTCGTTTTGATACGGGACCACCTGTGATCCAACCCGCGTGTACCCTCAAAATTTCAGCTCTCTACGACTATTTTTCGCGTAGCTAGAAGCGTTACAAGGAAGCAATCAACGTTTCATGTTCGCGCATGCGCAGACGAATGAAATTCATATGGAACTATCGAAGTATTATTCCTGATCGACCCTCCAAATCTGAACTCATTTTAACGATATTTAAGGTAGTTATGGGCGTTTCAAGTATTTGACGTTTGCGCATGCGCAGACGGAACGATTTCTATGATTATGGAACGGGACAATCCGCGATCAAACCCGCGTGCACCCTCAAATTTTCAGCTCTCCGACTAATTTGTCGCACAGTTAGAAGCGTTGCAAGGAAACGATCAACGTATCATGTTCGCGCAAGCGCAGACAAATGAAATTCATATGGAACTATCAAAGTATTATTCCTGATCGACCCTCCAAATCTGAACTCATTTCAACAATACTCGAGATAGTTATGGGCGTTTCAAGTATTTCACGTTTGCGCATGCGCAGACCGAACGATTTCTATGATTTTGGAACAGGACCATCTGCGGTCAAACCCGCGTGTACCCTCAAATTTTCAGCTTTCTAAGACTATTTTTCGCGTAGTTAGAAGCGTTACAAGGAAATGGTCCACATTTCATGTTCGTGCATGCGTCGACGAAATTTACAATACGATTCCAATGAAATTCATTCAGAACTATCACAGTATTATTCCTGATCGACCCTCCATGTCTGAACTCATTTCAACGACATTTAGGGTTATTATGGGCGTTTCAAGTATTTCACGTTTGCGCATGCGCAGACGAAAGTTAACGTACATTTTCAATATTTTTGTATGGGACCATCTGTGACCCAACCCTCATCTACCCTCCGAATTTCAGCCCATCTGGATCACTGTTTCGGGCAGTTATGGGCGTTACAAGGAATTACCACAAACAGACAGAGAGACAGACACGGAACCAAGATGTTCCTCGATGTCTGAAACGCAAGATGGTAGTGGACATTTTCATTTTGGAGGAAACACATTTTTTTACTCAGTCACGAATCCAAGGCTTCCCTACCTTCGGTAGTGAGAAAGCAAAAAAGGTGGGGTTTCCTCAGTGAGCTCGAGAAGGAAATACCTAGGCCAGGGGGGATTTCTGGGACACCCTTTGTATACGTTTGATTCGAGTGGTCAAGTACCAGGGTAGGTATTCAAAAATCATTCGCCTTCACATCCGGCAGGCAAGAAAAGTTGACGGCCACGACAGGATAGAATCATGAGATGGACGATTCAGGTGGGAGTTCGGTTCAAAAATTAGGACGACTTCCGCCTTCCCCGAGCTTCCAGCCTCTCCCGCTAGACAGCGCTACTTTCTCACTTGAAAACTTTCTCTCGGTTGAATGGGGAATGCGCATATTTTATTTCTTTTTTCTGAAAGGTAGAAACAATAACACTGAAGCCGTACGGCATGTATATATAATTTCAGAAAATGTAATATTGGAATTAGTCTTATGGCGGGAACGTGACAAGCAAAAGGGTGACGTCTCTCACTGGGCAAACCACCGCAAAAAAAAGCCCGAAAAGTGCTGGCAGAGTTGTAATTATCTTCTTTTAAGGTTTACTCGTTACTCATTTGCATTTCCGCGTTCGCCGACCATCCTCCATCACCTGCAACCAGGACGGGTTTTGGTTTACATTCCGTGCTTTCACATCTTTTTAAAGTTAGATCACGTCGAAAAGAGCCATTCCAGCCTTCAGAATGCCGCCTTTTATTCAAACGGCTGAGATTTTGGTTTATTATTCTGCGAATAATACACCTATGTATGTAGCGAACAATTTTTATAACACCCCCTCAAAATTTTAACATGGAACATGTTTTTACGGGAGTAAACCAGGCTCGAAAACATCCGCGTCCAGTCCAGTCGGACGGAACTCCCTCCCCTCCACGTCGCCCGCACAGTTCTCCCTCTACCCCACTCCTGCCACCCAACCCCCCACCTCATCGCCTACCACACCTTCGCCGAGAACGGCGAGACCCACTCAGCCGAAAACTGCCAAGGGGTTCTACCTACCCGAAAAACCCCAACAGTAGCTGAGGAAGTGTATTACATCACATTGCGTTAGGTCGCTGGTCCGAGGCTTGGAAATCCCACGACGTTT
This sequence comes from Leptopterna dolabrata, assembly GCA_954871275.1. NCBI lineage: Eukaryota > Metazoa > Arthropoda > Insecta > Hemiptera > Miridae > Leptopterna > Leptopterna dolabrata. The sequence continues at coordinate 47,441,618 of OX940974.1, read as the reverse complement.
TTTTGCTTCCTCACTACCGAAGGCAGGGAAGCCATGGATTCGTGATTGAGTAAAAAAAAGTTCATGTCCTCAAAAATGAAAATTTCCAAATACCATTTTCCGTTTCAGACATCGAGGAACATATTTGGTTCCGTGTCTTTCTGTTTGTGGTAATTCCTTGCACCACCCCATAACTACCCGAAACAGTGATCCAGATGGGCTGAAATTTCGAGGGTTGGTGCGGGTTGAGTCACAGATGGTCCCATACCAAAATCATTGATAAAGTACCGTAACTTTCATCTGCGCATACGCAAAAGTGAAATAATTGGAACACCCATAACTACCCTAAATATCGTTGAAATCAATTCAAACTTGGAGTGTCGGTCAGGAATAATACATTGGTAGTTCCAAATCAATTTCATTGGAATTAACTTTGGAACCATTTCCTTGTAAAGTTTCTAACTACGCGATAAATAGTCGTAGAGAGCTGAAATTCTGAGGGTATACGCGGGTTGGATCGCAGATGGTCCCGTTTCAAAATCATGAAAATCGTTTAGTCTGCGCATGCGCAAACGTGAAATACTTGGAGTGCCCATAACTACCTTAATTATCGTTGAAATGATTTCACATTTGGAGGGTCGGTCAGGAATAATACATTGGTAGTTCCAAATCAATTTCATTGGAATGGTAATGGAACTTTGATCTACGCATGCGGGAACATGAAATGTTGACCTTTCCCTTATAACGCTTCTACCTACGCGAAAAATAGTCGTAGAGAGATAAAATTTTGAGGGTACACGCGGGTTGGATCGCAGATGGTCCCGCATCATAAGGCTAGCTTCACACTTGCGAGGTTTCACGCGGCGCGGTTCAGATTCGGTCGATTTAGCGCGGTCGCCTGATATGTGTGAACCGAGAAACCTCGCCGAACCTCTCCCGTGTACGAACCGAAGAGGCGCCGGATTACGCCGCTCGCCCCCCCCCCCCCCCCCCCCGAGCCGCGGCGGCATGAAGAGGTTCTTAGAAGGCTCCTACACGGGTCGAGGGTCCACAAAGTCAAGCTAGCGTCCACACTTGCGAGGTTCAGTTTCGGTTCATTCGATGGTAGGTTGGTGCTTCGTCTCCCTGCATTTGTCTTCATTCTCTCTCAACTCAAAATAGGATGGACCCAGTGGGCCCTAGTCAACCTTTTGGTTTATTATTCTGTGAATAATACACCTATGTATTCGAACAGCAAAAATTTTTTATAACACCCCCTCAAACTTTTTTCTTTTCCGTTTCAAGGTGCGTAGATTCCAAAAATGCAATGTCCGTCCGCCGTACGCCGTCCGCCGTATCACGTGTACAGGCTTCATTTTAGATCTAAAAAAGTCGTTCTTTCGCACACATGCTCCATTTGGGCCCTAGTTGTGTCCCGAAACTTTTCAGCCCGATCGGAATATACCCAGGGGTGTTATGAGTGAAAAGGTGTGTAAAAATAGGTACTTTTTGCGTTTTAGCAACATGTTAGTAAAATGAGCTTTTGAGGTATCGTTTTCCATGTTTTTGTGGACGAGAATACCGAATATGAAGTCGATTTTGACCAAAGAGTGGAAAAAATTGACTTCTACCAAATGTTCAGCTCCAGAAATTGATTTTTTATGAGTGAAAAACCTGGGAAATCGTCTGGAATCACCATCAGTTTGTAGTACAATAACACTGGAAAAAGTGTCAACACGTGGATCAAGGCGATTAACTGGCACTACCAATGATCAAAGATAGTTAAAAAAAAAAAAAATAAAATAAAAAAGGAGCATACCTAATTTGTGTTTTAGGGGCCAAAATTAATGGAAACTATCAGAAATAGCTATTTCGATTATTGCGCATGAAAGAAACAATAAATGAACAGTCAAAATTTCTGTAGGTATGTCCAAAAGTCCAAAAGAATAATAAACCCATGTGACAAGGACTTTGCAGCGTTTTTTTTTTTAATCCGTCTGTAGAGGAACAGCATCGCAATAGCACGTCTTCTGTCCATGGTGAAACTGTAGGTAACTGGTTGATTCTACCGACTGTAAACCTCTTATGAACCTCGGAAGTGTGAACGGGAACTGGGTTTTCGAGGCGGCTGCCGAAACCTCACCGAATCCGCACCGCGCCGGTTGAAACCTCGCAAGTGTGAAGCTAGCCTTAGGCTAGCTTCACACTTGCGAGGTTTCAACCGGCGCGGTGCGGATTCGGTGAGGTTTCGGCAGCCGCCTCGAAAACCCAGTTCCCGTTCACACTTCCGAGGTTCATAAGAGGTTTACAGTCGGTAGAATCAACCAGTTACCTACAGTTTCACCATGGACAGAAGACGTGCTATTGCGATGCTGTTCCTCTACAGACGGATTAAAAAAAAAAACGCTGCAAAGTCCTTGTCACATGGGTTTATTATTCTTTTGGACTTTTGGACATACCTACAGAAATTTTGACTGTTCATTTATTGTTTCTTTCATGCGCAATAATCGAAATAGCTATTTCTGATAGTTTCCATTAATTTTGGCCCCTAAAACACAAATTAGGTATGCTCCTTTTTTATTTTATTTTTTTTTTTTAACTATCTTTGATCATTGGTAGTGCCAGTTAATCGCCTTGATCCACGTGTTGACACTTTTTCCAGTGTTATTGTACTACAAACTGATGGTGATTCCAGACGATTTCCCAGGTTTTTCACTCATAAAAAATCAATTTCTGGAGCTGAACATTTGGTAGAAGTCAATTTTTTCCACTCTTTGGTCAAAATCGACTTCATATTCGGTATTCTCGTCCACAAAAACATGGAAAACGATACCTCAAAAGCTCATTTTACTAACATGTTGCTAAAACGCAAAAAGTACCTATTTTTACACACCTTTTCACTCATAACACCCCTGGGTATATTCCGATCGGGCTGAAAAGTTTCGGGACACAACTAGGGCCCAAATGGAGCATGTGTGCGAAAGAACGACTTTTTTAGATCTAAAATGAAGCCTGTACACGTGATACGGCGGACGGCGTACGGCGGACGGACATTGCATTTTTGGAATCTACGCACCTTGAAACGGAAAAGAAAAAAGTTTGAGGGGGTGTTATAAAAAATTTTTGCTGTTCGAATACATAGGTGTATTATTCACAGAATAATAAACCAAAAGGTTGACTAGGGCCCACTGGGTCCATCCTATTTTGAGTTGAGAGAGAATGAAGACAAATGCAGGGAGACGAAGCACCAACCGACCATCGAATGAACCGAAACTGAACCTCGCAAGTGTGGACGCTAGCTTGACTTTGTGGACCCTCGACCCGTGTAGGAGCCTTCTAAGAACCTCTTCATGCCGCCGCGGCTCGGGGGGGCGAGCGGCGTAATCCGGCGCCTCTTCGGTTCGTACACGGGAGAGGTTCGGCGAGGTTTCTCGGTTCACACATATCAGGCGACCGCGCTAAATCGACCGAATCTGAACCGCGCCGCGTGAAACCTCGCAAGTGTGAAGCTAGCCTAACGAACCTACCCACCTAGTCTATACGTTCATGTGATTCAAGTGAGGAAGCTATAGTGCCTACTCGAATTGGCAGACGTTTTTCTACATAACTATCTCCATATCCTAACTTATCATGTACCTATTCGAAAAACATGTTCCATGTTTCCTTGCTTTGATCCTTGATCTAAACTGTTATAATCCAGGGGTCTGGGCGTGTCCCCCAGATTTCATTCGACAAAAATGCAATGTCCGTCCGCCGTCCACCAATCATCCATATCTACTTGAATTTCAGTCTAAAAAAGTCGCTCTTTCACACACAGGCTCCATTTGGGCCCGTTGTCTCCCGAAAGTTTGCAGCCCGATCGGAATACACTCAAGGGTGTAGTAGGTGAAAAGTGGGTTTTTTTGGTGTTTTAGTAACATGAGCTTGTAAGGTATCATTTTCATGTTTTTTAGGACGAGGATACCGAATATGAAGTCGGTTTTGACCAAAGTTTGGGTTCCCATTTGGGGACACATTTGCGTCCTAGTTGTGCTCCGAAGCTCGGCAGCCGGATCGGAATACACCCAGGGGCGTTGCGGGTGAAAAACGCTGCAAAGTCCTTGTCACATGGGTTTATTATTCTACTGAACATATCTACAGAAATGTTCATTCATGCGTAATAATCGAAATAGCTATTTCTGATGGTTTCCATACATTTTGGCCCCCAAAACACGAATTAAGTGCTCCTATCTTTTTTTTCCCAAATTATCTTTGTTCATTGGTAGTGCCATTTAAACGCCATGATACACGTTTCGACACTTTTCCTAGTGTTATTATAAAAATTTAAGGATGATTTCAGACGATTTCCCAGGTTTTTGACTGATAAAAAATCAATTTTGGGAGCTGAACATTTGGTAGAACCTCATTTTTCCACTCTGGTCAAAATCGACTTCATATTCGATCTTCTCGTCCCCAAGTACATGGAAAGCAGTACCTCAAAAGCTCATGTTACTAACATGTTACTTAAACACAAAAAGTACCTATTTTTAAACACATTTTCACTCATAGCACCCCTGGATGTATTCCGATCGGGCTGAAAAGTTTCGGGACACAATTAGGGCCCAAATGGAGCATGCGTGCGAAAGAACGAATTTTTTAGACCGAAAATGAAGCCGGTACACGCGATACGGCGTACGGACATACATAGGTGTATTATTCACAGAATAATATACCAAAAGGAGCGTAGGTACCTAATTTGTGTTTTATGGGCCAAAATTAATAGAAACCATCAGAAATAGCTATTTCGATTATTACGCATGAAAGAAACAATAAATAAACAGCCAACATTTCTGTAGGTATGCCCAGTAGAATAATAAACCCATGTGACAAGGACTTTGCAGCGTTTTGGAATCTACGGACCTTGAAACGGAAAAGAAAAAATTTTGAGGGGGTGTTATGAAATTTTTTTTGCTGAGCATTACATACCTAGGTGTATTATTCACATAATAATAAACCAAAAGTACCTATTTTTGTGCAAATTTTTACTCATAACATCCCTGGGTATATTCCGATCGGGATGAAAAGTTTCGGGACACAACTAGGGCCCAAATGGAGCATGTGTGCGAAAGAACGACTTTTTTAGACCAAAAATGAAGCCGGTACACGTGATACGGCGTACGGCGGACGGACATTGCATTTTTGGAATCTATGCACCTTGAAACGTAAAAGAAAAAATTTTGAGGGGGTGTTATAAAAATTTTCTGCTGAGCGATTACATAGATGTATTATTCTCAGAATAATAAACCAAAAGAGCGCAATTCGTGTTTTTGGGGGCCAAAATGGTGGACGCCATCAGAAATAGCTATTTCAATATTACTGCACGAAAGAAACAATAAATGAACAGCCAATATTTCTGTAGATATGTCCAATAGAATAATAAACCCATGCAACAAGGACCTTGTAGCGTTTTTGGGTTTCGTTTGTTTAACTCTTCAATTTAAGATGAGAATTTGAAGTGGAAAAGTGAGGAAGTTATTAAAGGTTTTCTAATTTTTCGATTTTCAACAACTACCGTAAATATGGAGCAAAACTGGTGCGGTTGGCACCGAAATGTCTGTTAGGATGATTTTGAGCTCGATCGCATTTGGTATGGCTAACTGATAGCAAAACAACTATGTTAATGGGTCCAACATTTTCTGGATTCACTAGCTAAATGGCGTTGGTGTGGAGTAAGTAAGTGATATACCTATGCAAGTTTATATGGATTTTGACCAAAATGGGCGGCCAGTCAGGCCGCAATGGTATTCATACTATTATATGAGGCACATGGAAGTATTGTGTGGCCATCTCCACACCGGAACTTGGACCGCCGATATAGACGCTCGAGCAATAAGAATGTTCAAAAAATGGCGCGGTTTTCCAAAGTACGACAAGACAAAATTGAAAAAAAAAAAAAGATTTTGATCTATTCTTATGAACAATTTCAAGCCCCATCGAATGGTGACACTGCGGTCTGTCAAAACGCAACCAATCAAGTCGTAATATAAGGCTGAAGTTCGAGCGGTTTTACAAAACCCTACAAATTAAGGGACTTGCAGGTGTTTGAAAAATCGAATGCTCATTTGATTTTTCAATATCCTACAATTCCTTGAATGTGTGTAAAGAAAAAATAGGTACCTAGGAACTTTTTGAATCTTGGAAATCGACTAACGTCAAATTACATAATAATAAAATGGAATAACTAACTCATTATTTGTTATCAATTACTAGAAGAAGAAGAAGCCTTCCACAGGGTTTACAGGAGTTTTTCCGATTTGTTCTAAGTTAGCTTGAAAGGCAACTTTTGGCTCAACATTTCCTAAAAATTCATAAAACTTGCTTATCGTAAGTGCCTCATTTCCGCTCCAATCCCTCGTGGGTGCCGAATAGCTCAATTTTGGTGTCAACGAAAGATGAAGAAGTTCCAGTCATGCAGCATGGCTATGAGAGCGAATTTTCAAAGAAATATTCGTGCTACTGTGTAAAAAGATGATATACCGAGAAACCATAACCTACCAGTAGAATTATATAATTTTTTAGTGATTTTTGCCATTTTACCGATTTTTGACCCTTATAAAGTGAAATTTGATCCAATCTTTTTTGAGAAAAATATTTGCATCATCGAAGTAGTCCTTCCGTCATAAATTACCATCCCACACAACGTAAGGTGAATTAATAGGTATTGATTTTAGCCCTTACTACCAATTTCTGACCCCCAAAAATCCATATTTGACCCGTGTTCTGTATGAAAACCAACTCAAATGGTATTTTTCTGTCTTTGCTCACCCTTCTATACCACTTTCAGTGAATTTATTTATATAAATTGTTCGCGATTTTAGCTGTTTCTACCAATTGTTGACCCCTAAAAACTCAAATTTGTCTCCCGTAGCATTTTCGAAAATTGCTCATCTTCGAACTCGTCAATTTGGCCGGCAATACAAACGTTTTGGGAAAATTTGGAATTTTTATCATGTCCCCTACAACAGATATCTCTGGAGTGACACATAACAAAGAAACACACACACACACACACACACACACACACACACACACACACACACACACACACACACACACGCGCGCGCACACACACACACACACACACACACACACACACACACACACACACACACACACACACACACACACACATATACATTTTTTTAAATCTAGGGGTGAATTCAGGATGCTCTGAAACGGATTTACCACTAAAACAAATTCAAAAATTAATTTTCTGAAGAATTTGGACCTATTTCAATAGCTTAATTTTCTCTGCAAATTCACTTTAAAAAAATCAATCGTTTTTGCAAAAACCTGCAAGTCCGGGATTTTGTCGGGTTTTGCAAAATTTCCAATTTTTATCGTTGATTTTGAAATGGATTATTGTGATCAATTTCATCATACACCTACTACATGAATCGAACCATTACATTGCAAACTAGGATTTAGTAGAAAAAGAAGTATATTCATCAGATGAATTACACAGGATATGTAGATGAACGTAAAGAACGTTTTGTTTCCCGAAAATTTATAATTTTGGAGATGTCGTGTTTTGCAAAATCGCGCCACAACTGTTGATCGATCGTTTTGGTGACGGGGGCAAGTCCGCCTCAGGGGGCTGCAGGAACGTGAGCCCTTCCGCGATCCCCCAGTGACACCCGCAACCCTTCACCGATGTCACCCCCCCCCCCCCCCCCCCCCATAGCCCCTCACCGATCCCACGCGGACTTCTGAGCCCACCCGCGACCGCTACGACTCTTCCTTCCGCAGGTTCGAAACCACTGTCCATTCATTCCACTCGCTCCCGTCACACAGAGGCCCCCCTCAACCACCACACAACCCTCTTCCGTACTCAGATCTACATCTCCTCGTGACAAGTGGAGACCGGGAATTTTTTTAATTCCTCTCGTCCTAATATTTTGTGGGCCATGTTAAAAGCTGGCATCAGCCCTCCCATTCATCTCTCGCGTTCATTCATATTTCCTACCCCGTCACCCACCGTTCTGCACCGTCCCCCCCCCCCCTCCACCTCATCCGAACCCTCCGCCCTTCTTATCACACAGCCCAGCTGTTCCCTCGGATCACCTGTTCCCTCAAATTCCCGTTCTGACGTGATGTGGGCTTCCATTTCCTCTCGCCTTGACTAGAATCCCTTTTTGTCTTTGAATAGACTCCCAGGGCTTCTGTGTTGGTGTTTTTGCTTCCGAGTGTACCAAGGTAGCGGAAGCCTTGTGATCAATTTCGGGAGGAAAAATATTTTTGTTCTCCAAAATCAAAATTTCTCGTGTTTTGTAGACATTTCTGAACAAATTTGGTTCGTGCATCTCTGTCCATCAGCAAATCCATGCAACGCGCACTATACTAAAAACGTTCCACTTATGCAGCATGATCATCTGACCCACTTTTTACTTTCGAAATTGCTCATTCTCGTATTACCCTTTCATTTGCCCCCACCTACTAACAATATGGAATATTTTGAAACGTTTCATATCTTAGCAGAGAACCCATATCGTCCGGAAGGACATACACACAATAAATAGGTACATATTTTATCAGTTCTACAAATGACATACATATACAGCAAAGCCTCCGCTTAAAGAATCGCGAGGGGACCAAAGAAATCGTTTGTTATGTGTTATATACGAAATAAAAACTCGCTACGTTGAGGTCAAAATTCCATACATTGAAATACACGTAAATTTATGAAGGTCTTTTAAAAAAGTCACACATGATGGTTGGCACTTGGGAAATGGTACTCAAGAGCGTAAATAGAGAAAATCAACATTGCATCGTTCTAAAAAAAAAAAAAAAAAAAAAAAATGAACAGTCATGCAGCATAGCTTAAGGAGTGAATTTTCTAAGAAACATTTTGTGAAATTGAGAACTTAAATTAATGTTCATCTGCCAGAGCACACATCATGGCCTGGGTGCTAGGGGACTTGTTGCAATCTATTCAGCGCCCCAAAGAAACATGATTGACAACACCCCGCATGCCTATGTTGCTGAAATCCTCTTTTTTGATTTTTGGACCAAAAATTTGTAAACTTGGACCGCTGAGCACAGTGCAATAAGGGTGGGTAACAAACTCATCATTACTCTTGCGGAGACGGATTTTTCTGCGCAAGAACGAATTTTTTACCATAGAAATTAAGGGATTTATCTAATGACAATAAGGGATTCATTATATATATATATATATATATATATATATATATATATATATATATATATATATGCGGAATGACTATATTTATATATAAACGAATCAGAGAAGATTTATAATTTAGATCTCCGATTCGTGAAACGGATTTTGGAAGGGTTTTCGGTTCACAGGGAGCATCTCTGAAATTTTGGAACGAGCCAAGTGGCTACATTTTCTTTGAAAATTCATTAAAGCTGCAGGGTTTCCACAGCATTATCGTTTTTTTTTGCTGCACGAATCGTAGGGACTCTTGTAGGGGCTCTTCTACCTCAGATTCTTTGTCCTCGGCTTCATAACCTACTAAAACTTGTTCAGAGATGTAGTCATCCGCAGTTCGTTATGTTGAGCAGAATGCACTTCGGTTCGTTGTATAGAGCCCCCCCCCCCCCCCCCCCCCCCCCCCCCCCCTCACCAACCATTTTTGGAGTTCGTTATATCCAAGCCATGAATTTCATGATTTTCGCAAATTCGTGATACCTAAACCTATCTGCCAGAAACGGATAAAATAAGATTAAAACCGGGACAGGGAAATAAGTTCGTTTCATTGAGGAAATTCGTTATGCCTAAGTTCGTTATGCTCCACTGGATTTCATTACAAAAAAAAAGAAGTGCGCTTGTAACGCACATAACTATACGAAATAATGGTCGTAATGAGTTGCAAATTTGAATCCTATAAGAATTTCATTACAATCGGCTCGTTACTTTCGTCTAACAGAATTCGCATAACAGAAACACTGAATTCGTGCGTGGAAAGGGTTTCTTTAAAAAATGTTCGGAAACTCTTTTTGCCACTAGAGTAAAATAAAGAAATTTATTGACAGAGAAAATGAGAGGCCCCATAATTGTCGTCCTAGTGGAAAATAATTAAAACAAAATAAGGTAAAGGAGCTCGTTGCAAAACAAAACAGATATAACAATCTGTACGAAAAATAAATCCGATTTTCTGGCTAATATTAGTTTCTAGCGATTTAATAAAGGTATGATTGGGAGGATCTGACCGTGAAGATGATAATACATCGTCCTTCAGACGCGTAGTTTCTGCACCTCCTCGAACAGAGCCCGATGTCGTTGATACGGCAAACTCGGCGAGGAAAGGCGAGATGGAAATCGGCGAGGTCTTTTGCTGGTGCTGAGGGTGATGTCTGCAGGAAAAATGGTCCTTCAGGTAAAAATACGAGAAAAACGGGGGGCAGTCGAACTTCCAAGCCCAGAGCTGACCACGAAGAAAAGGAGAGCGTAAAGAGACTTACATCATTCGCTTCCAGACGATGCTCCAATATACAGAAGAACGGAGATTAACAGTTTTCGAGCATGGAAGAATCGATGGAAAACAAGGCATATCCTGGCAACTGAAGAGGTGCTCCGGCGAAGGGCGCAGGCTTATGATATCACTTGTTATTACTCCTTTATGGAAGTTCAACTTCTATCACTTCACAATCATCAATCACCAAAACAACCCGGTTCACTAGCTGTAGAAACAAGTTTATAACAAACATCTAAAGGTTGCCGAAACACAAACATGAAATCCTTGCAACGCCCATAACCACAAGAATGCTTAGAGCTGATAGAAGGGCTGCTTCACTTTTCAGTCATTCAAGGATTACAATTTATTGCCTAAATTTATTGCCAAAAACACAATGCGATGTATAAATATTCAACGCACATGAAATGAGATGTTAGCACTAATCGTACTCGTACGTCTAGATGTAAGCGTCCTATTCATGGATAATCATCTCCACAACGGGCTGACCCCATATGGAGGATTATATTTCCAATATTAGTATTATATTACATATATATGCCTATTAATTATGAAAAGTTTATGATATAAAAGAAATTAAAAAATTAAAAATTAAAAGAATTGCATGAAGCGGTAAACCTAAAAAAAAAAACGCTGCAAAGTCCTTGTCACATGGGTTTATTATTCTACTGGACATACGTACAGAAATTTTGGCTGTTAATTTACTGTTTCGTTCATGTGCAATTATTGAAATGGCTATTTTTGATCAAAAACACGAATTAGGCTCGGTTTTTTTTAGATAATTTTTGATCATTCATAGTACCATTTAATTTTCTTGATTCACCTCTTGATACTACTTCTAGTGTTATTATACAAATGCATGGTGATTTCAGACAATTTCCCATGTTTTTGACTAATAAAAAATGAATTTCAGGAGCTTAACCTTCGTTACAACCTCAATTCTTCACTCTCCGGTCCAAATCAACCTAATATTCGGTCTTCCCGCCCTAAAAAACATGGAAAACGATACCTCACAAGCTCATGTTCACTAAAACCTCAAAAATCCCTCTTAAACCCTTATTTTGGTTTATCATTCTGTGAATAATACACCTATGTATTCGCTCAGCAAAACATTTTTATAACACCCCTTCAAAATTTTTTCTTTTCCGTTTCAAGGTGCGTAGATTCCAAAAATGCAATCCCCGCCCGCCGTCACACGCTTACCGGCTTCATTTTCGGTCTAAAAAATTCGTTCTTTCGTACACATGCTCCGTTTGGGCCCTAGTTGTGTCCCGAAACTTTTCAGCCCGATCGGAATATACCCAGGGGTATGAGTGAAAATGAGTATAAAAATAGGTACTTTTTGTGTTTAAGCAACATGTTAGTAACATGAGCTTTTGAGGTACTGCTTTCCATGTACTTGGGGACGAGAAGACCGAATATGAAGTCGATTTTGACCAGAGTGGAAAATTGAGGTTCTACCAAATGTTCAGCTCCCAAAATTGATTTTTTTTCAGTCAAAAACCTGGGAAATCGTCTGAAATCATCCTTAAATTTTTATAATAACAATAGGGAAAGTTTCAACACGTGTATCATGACGTTTAAATGGCACTACCAATGAACAAAGATAATTTGGAAAAAAAAGAAAGGAGCACTTAATTCGTGTTTTGGGGGCCAAAATTTATGGAATCCATCCGAAATAGCTATTTCAATTATTTCACATGAATGAAACAATAAATGAACAGCAACATTTCTGTACGTATTCCAGTAGAATAATAAACCCATGTGACAAGGACTTTGCAGCGTTTTTGGAATCTACGCACCTTGAAACGTAAAAGAAAAATTTTTTGAGGGGGTGTTATAAAAATTTTTTTCTGAGCCTTTATATAGGTGTATTATTCACAGAGTAATAAACCAAAAGTACCTATCTTATATGCCCATCAAGGCTGAAGTTCAACGAACTTGTGTACCCTGGTCTAAATTATCGTATCATTAGCCTGGCTATCTTTACATTAAAATAATTAAGATATTTCTTGTTGTATTCTCCTTTCATACTATTTTTTTCATAGTAGTCCTTGTATTTTCTTTTTGTTCCTTCCATAGTATTTCTACATGATTTTTGTATGCAAATTACGGAGCCCTAGGCGGGAAGTACAGGGAAGAAGGACAGTTGTCGTTACTCCTCCTTATTATACCTTCTCGCCTAATTCAGACCCCTAATGATGGCGAGACACCATGCGTTTTCGAACACGCGTTGGTGCGGTGCGGTACCGCAGGAGCCAATGCGCGTTGGAAAACACATGGTGTGTCCCCAGCCTAAGAAGAAAGAAGCCTATGTTTTAGTCTTCAAAAAAGTTTTGAGCTTCCACGTTTTGAAATTAATTTATTAGCTGATTTTTTTTAAATGAGCGTGTAATGCATTGATTACAAGCACAGATTATGCTGATTAATAATAAATTAACTCATTCTTATTTCAACTTATGATAAATAAAAATCTAACGTATTATTTCAAAGCCTCAAACGCCCAAATGATGAAGAACGGTTGTGTACATGATCATGTTATTCAGAGGAGGATGTCGTGCAACACTTCGGCAGACGTTCCATTACTTTTATTTATTTTTTCCCAACATTTATCTGTCCCTGTAGTAACAGTGGAGTCCTTCAACTACTAAACGTTTGCCACTCCAAACGACCCCCTCCCATCCCCTTCATACATTCCGACTGTTCGATTTCCGCTAGGTCCGTCCCGTCAACCGGATCTTCCAGATGTCGTATTTATAAAAACAAACCCCATAATCACGTAGATGCTATGATGAGTCGCAAATGAGCTTCCCGACTCGAGGGGGGCGGTCAACATCAATCCTGACTCTGATGAAGGTTCGCGACGACAGTGGGAGCAGGGTTGGTAGACATCCCCCGCCAGGACCGAAAAGCCAGTAGGTTCTAATAATAGAATGTGAACAAAATGAAGTTCTAGCCATGCAGCATGACCATTATAGCGAATTTTCAATGTTGATCACTATTAGCTATTTATGACAATTTTTAGCGTTTTTTTGTTTTGGCCCCTTTTTTATTTAGAAATACTTTTGACTAATGAAACCGCTTTGCAGCGTCTTCAGAACCATCAACCATCAGTAATGTTTGCCATTTACACCGAAATTTAGCCATTGTAGACTCAACAACTCAAATTTGACCTCCATGTTTAGAGAAGAAAATATATTTTACTACTGAAATAGTCTCTTCATGTCTCGAGTCCCGCGTCACCGTTGACTAACAAGTCTGGTGATTTCAACCCGATTTTTGGTGATTTTTAGTCATTCTAATAACCAATATTTTCGACAAAAACAATCATCTGATCCCATTTTATAATCCGAAAACTCCCAATTACAAACACCTATCTCCATAAATCAGCATTGGGTAATTAAAAAAAAAAGGCCTGTGAAGTAAATTCTTGATAATTTGAGGGGCCGGCCGGGGTTTCCGAGCGGGTTAGTAACAGTGTCCGGTTTTCGAGTAAAAAGGCCCCACCGAGCTAAACCGAGTAAAGCAAAATCCAGAGTTATTAAACAAATAAAATATATAAATCCTCTATCATCCCCAATAAACTAGACTTGCATGGTCCTGAACTGTTTTATTCCATTGTCCTTGACGTTTCGACCCAGGGTCCAGGGCCTGGACATGAAATGAAATATATTTCCTGATCATAACATGGTACATTAAGAATACAATCAAATTGTTGAAAAATCAGTTCCCCTAATGGGCATTGCCCGCGACAGGGAGAACGAGCCAAAGCTAGAGCGCATTAAATTGCTGGAGCTACTGGCATTAGCGATACTGGACGATCATACTTAACGACAAAGGTATGCACTTAGAAAAAGTTTTAAAGAAAAAAAAGAAATACATAGGTATACATTATAAAGAAAAGAAAACATACATTCTGTACCTAACTCATTTCCATATGGGAAACTAGGTATTTTGGTTTTGCAAGAACCACCTCTTCAGAATAAGGTTTCTTTTATTTGGGTGCTCTACTAATTCTTTCTTTATAGTGGACGGAAGAGAGTTATACACACGAATGCCAGTGGAGCAGTAAAAATTCGAAGCAGCAGTTGTTCTCATGAAAGGAATATAAATTTTCCCATCGTACTGAAACCGAGTAACTGTTTCGTGAGCAGGTCGTGTGAATATATTCTCTTTCAGGACCTGCTTCAGGCTACTAAACTCCACTAGAGACTTCAGCTTTAGAATCTGGAGTTTATTGAAGATGGGACCAGTGTGCTCTAAAAATTTACTTTTTGTAGCTACACGTAACAATATCTTCTGGCAAATGAAGACCGGGTTGATTGTTGTGGCATAAGCGCTACCCCAAACCGGAAGACCATATATTATAACTGATTGTACTAATGAGAAATAAATCGTCCTCATAAGCTTCGGAGGAACAATTTTACTTAATCTAGAAAAAACATAGATAAGCTTCCTTAACCTTATACACACTGCGTGAATTTGCGTCTCCCATTTCATGCTCGCATCCAAAATAATCCCCAAATATTTGGCACTGGAACACCTAGAAATCTCTGGACAGTTATTGCATGTATTGCTATCACAGTTGAAGTCATGGAGGTGCAATTTCAAACTATAGGAAGGCCTGTGGGGGGCTGACAAGTAATATGGCAAACACACATGAGTAATAATTGGTTATAATGATTGGATAACTGGTTGTATAAGTCTATTTTGGTCATCTAACCACTTCAAAATTGTTGTGATCGGCTGCTCCTCCACAACCAATGTGTAGTGATTGAGGAGGAGACAGACGAGTCGATCGCTTGATTGAGAATGGTTATGTATTTGTTGGCCCCTCGGCTCTTTATAGGCCCCTGACATGATCAGAGGGGGGTCTGGGGGTCCCCACTCTGAGGTACAACATGTATGTACATTACATTGGTTGTGGAGGAGCAGCCGATCACAACACTGCTCCCCCCAGAATTTAAGTAACGCATTTAGTTAAATTTTGTTCTGTTGCGGTGGCGGTTGTCGGGCGTGGGAGGTGCGTGTGCTGGTTGCGGTGGTCCGCTGTGGCTGTCCGGGTCGGTGTCGTTGGGGGCGGTACGTTTGCGACGTATGAAGAGCCGGGGTGTTGGTTGAGTGCGTGGGTACCGCCGCGGCGGCTGTTGTTGCGGGCGCCAGGTGGGTGCATGGGGTGCGGCGTTTTTGTGCTCGGGGGTCCCATGTGCGGCGGTAGAAACACGAGCCGTTCGTCGCGCTGCGTGTGGTCGGTCGTGGCTGCGTCGGCGGTCGCTGTTGTCGTCTGTTCGAATCACACGAACCTCTTCGGTGACGGTAGCCACTCGAGGAGGGGGAGCGAAGGGTTTGAGGCGATCGGCGAGAGCAGCGAGTTTCGTGACGTCGGGTTCGTTCGCGCGCCGCTATGTGAAGGCGAATGCTGTCGGAAGGGCGCGTGTGAAAAGCTGCAGAACGAGCGGGGTCGGTGTGTCGGCCGGGAGTGCTCGAGTGAGTCGGCGGGCGAGGACTGACGGTAGTTCGTCGTCGGAAGTCGGTTGGAGTAAGGCGGTGAGCCGGGAGCCGTCGGACGGTGCGTGCGTGGCGCACCGCAGCGCACCCCACTCCGACGCCCCACAGCGCCGCCCCCACCGACGCCACACAGCGGCGCCCCACTCCGACGCCCGCCTCGACATCCAACGCAACGCGTAGATCATCACGTCGGGGTCACCAGTGTAGTGATTGAGGAGGAGACAGACGAGTCGATCGCTTGATTGAGAATGGTTATGTATTTGTTGGCCCCTCGGCTCTTTATAGGCCCCTGACATGATCAGAGGGGGGTCGGGGGGGTCCCCACTCTGAGGTACAACATGTATGTACATTACATTGTGTTGTGGAGGAGCAGCCGATCACAACACAATGTAATGTACATACATGTTGTACCTCAGAGTGGGGACCCCCCGACCCCCCTCTGATCATGTCAGGGGCCTATAAAGAGCCGAGGGGCCAACAAATACATAACCATTCTCAATCAATCTTCCGGCCTCGTCTGTTGCTTCCTACATCACTACAAAAATAAATAGGTAAATGTAGTAGAAAATCAATAACATACTAAAATATATTTTTTTAATGTGGTTCAAACTTGAGTTGTCGGATATCAAAAATCGGAATGTCATATATGGTCAGGCTGAATAAAACTGCCGCTTTTGACGTTCAATAACTAAAATTTCTCCTTCTTTTGGCTTTTGAAATAGTTCATCTTCGTATTTATTCATTCGCTCTAAATTACAAACCATTTGGCGGTTTAAATTACAAACCAAACGCTTTGAAGTTCGTAGCCAAGGTCAGCTATGGTCAACGTGATACGCAGATTAATAAATAGGTACGTGCATAAATGCTGGACCCGTTGCAATCGCTTAACTTCCTTTGCAAATTCGCAAAATGTTTCGGCCAAACGACAAAATTTAGTGTGCAAATTTTCAAATACGAATTCAGACTTTTTGGCTGTTTTTACCGATTTTATATTATGGTTTTTCCACCCATAAGAACTCAAAAACAGGACGCCCGCCACCCTTTCCAAATGAAGCGGGCATTTCGCGTCCGGCTTGATTTTCAATTTTCGCCTAAACAGCTTGGTGAAATAATATAATATACTGGATATATAGGTACGAGTGCAACATATGGGTGGAATGACGGACTTTCCAGGCAAAAACCAGACACGGACCACCCGGGGAACCAAAATGCTCGAATCCAAATAAGTTGAGGGGCGATATCATGTCAAATTAACGAGCGGACCCTCCTCCGAGCTTTATGGTCTTTTTTCCACTGAGGACCACCAACTCGGAGCAAATCGCCTAAATTAAATTTACCATCTCTAACCCCCCCACGTTACGCCGTTCTACCTCGTTTAGACGGCTTCTGTGTAATTCACGCCCTCAACACTGTGGCGAACTATCGCTCTGACATTTTTCATAGGAAACTGCGGGAAACCCGGGTGATGAACGCCCGTTCTCGAACGCGTATAAGCTTTTCCGTTGGGTGCACACTAGAAATATTCCCGCGGACGGACGGGGATAATGCGGCGAATTGGAGATAGAAACATCTAGAAGGCACCCAAGCAGCTATTCTGCCCCCGTTGTCGGTTCGAGACATTAATTCTTCTTTTTTCCCCCTCGCCGCCTTGACGAATGAATGCATTCTGTTAGTAATGGGCCACGTCCGAGCAGGAGGGTGTGACAAAACCGCACTCTGGGCGATCAGCGTTCAGAAAAACTCGCGTAAAGCGGCCTCCCGGGCAGCCGCAGTGGTTCAAAATTGGTTCCCGATTGTGCAAAAAACGATCAAAACTCTATGAAGCAGAAGATACTCGAAAAAATTGTTTTTTTAATAATAAATCCTATGAATTTTCTCACTCAATCGAACTAGAGCAATCCCGATTTCGTATCCAACGATAGTTGACGATTTATCGTCAAAAAACATATTTTACAGGTACTCATGATTCTACAATGAGCTCATATTTGGGCATCTTTTCAACGTATATTTTAGCGTCAAATCGAATCTGGCTAATTCTGATTTAACAGCAATGGTAGCCGACTGGGTTTATTTCGAATGGACTGAGTACCGTTTGCGCATCCGCGAACAAGAACACTCGTAACGTTTGGGTCTCCGGTTCTACTTGTATAAACCGATTTCACTGAAATTTGCATGGATCATGCAGGTTGGGTCCCTTCGAATTTCATTACGATCAGCGGAAATCTCGTAATGCTCATATGTGCCGTTCTATTCAAACGAATTCGCTGACATTTTCATGGTTCATGTTCACGTAAGTTTGGACCCTGACGGTTCCCTGTGGAGCTCATCAAATTGGAATGATAGCTTTGCACCTGAGTATGCGCAAATGTGAATGAGTATGCGAGCGCAGTATGAACGAAAACTTTGTTGCCAATAACAAATCCCACTGTGACAAAATAATAGGTACTAAAACGTAACAGTAGTAGCAATAGTAGAATCCTCGATGATGGTCCACCGATTTTGATTAAGTTTTCAAAATGCAGTCAATCGATGATTCCACTTTAGTGGGATTGAACTTGATCCGGAAGTTTTGATTTGATTTTGATTGATTCTGGTTTGTTTGGTTTAGCTAACGAGATATTGTCAAAAATGCCATTCAGCTGTCAAGTGGAATCGTAAAATAAGGTCGAAAACTCTATTCAACTACTCCTTCCTACGTACTCAACGTAAATAAGTGGGGTGAGTAAAGAAGGAAGACCCCAGTGTTTCAACTACATCACTCTTCCACGTATGGAAAGGAAGCCACCGTCTGCTTCATCCATGCACGTGTTTTACGTTCTTTTCAACCGATTTCGCTGAATTTTTCATGGTTCATATTCACGTCAGTTTGGACCCTGAAGGTTCTAAATAATATTCCCAACGTTCGTCATCCCAACAATCGAATCCTATGTTTGAGGGTCTCCCCATCCAAATAAAACGTTGATGCTAGGAAAATCGGGACCCACCCCACCACCTCTGAAAAACAGGGGAATCGATGCGACTTTATGACATTTGACCAATTCATTGTCGAGTAAACACACACCAAACTACAAACGGACGAGTATAAAGCAATAAAATAAACACTGCAACCTCCGCCAAACAAATCTAAATTCAATGGGATAGTCGCGGCAGTAAGTGCAAATTCGACTTTAATAACCGCATCCACGATCCCACTGTCGGATCAGTTTTTTTCCCTCACTATTCGATGCCTCCCATAAAACAATATCTACGGACTAGCGAGTGGAAACAACGTTGAGTTTGCGACAGTGTTTTTAAAATTTATTTATGGTCGTGTTAACTGTTATTGAAGAAGTGTGTTAGCTGGGGTATCTCGTAGCTAATTCTTTGCGATAAAACTTCTATACGTTGGCGCGATAGGTTGAAATTGGTTCTCAGAGCCCCTTCAGCGTCGGAATGCTGGAATCGTAAACATTTAGTATCATTTGGTTTTTATTTCAAGGCAAAAAGTAAGGGGCGCACCAGGTGATTTTATTCAGATTGAAACGATTTCGAGCTCAAGTACAATCTCGCGTGATATTTATCAAGTCAGTTCCTTGAGGGGTTCTTTATGGATAAACATAGTCACAGTAACTCTGCTCGAGACAGTCATTGAGGATCAAGCTGAATTTTATCACAAAGGTTACACAATGAAACGTGTCACTGGTACCCCTCTAACGATCAGTTTCATTCGATTCAGCACCCGACAGCAAAACATAATAATAACAACAATAATAATAATAATAATAATAATAATAATAATTAAACAAAAAAACCTCCAACAATCGAACAATGACGGACGGGACGAAAAAGGGCACAACGTGGGTGGACCACCTGACTGTGAATCTTACTCAAATTTTGACTTGGATACTTGGTAGGTACTCGTGTCAACCTCGTAACGCTCAAATCTCCGATTCTATTCGCTCGACCTTGCTGTAATTGTCGAAGATAACGCGAGTTGGGGGATTGTCCCCTATGAAATCCGCGCATGCAAGAACAACGAAAACCATGTAACCCTCAAATATCCGGTTCTATTCAACCGATTTTGCCAACATTTCCTTAGCTCATGCAAGTTGTGTCTCTGGCGGTCCACCAAGAACTTCAGACAGCTAGAATGATCACCTAGCATCTTCGCATACGGGAACAACGACAACCTTGTAATTGGTTCTATTCAACGGCGAAAATTTCAGGCATCACGCCACGCGCTGTTTAGATCCCTGGTCGTCCTCAATGACTTTTACAGCGATCGTTGAATTATACTATGATCTCCCGTTAAATTGGACCGGTTTTGACGAAGTGCTCAAGACCCAGTCGTTTGGATGTTTGAGCACATCCTCTCAAGGGTATATGCTACTGGAGTAGCGGCATATCACAGAGCATTACGAGCAGACTTGATAACTTATTCTGGGGCATTCATCTCGTGGACACCTCGCCCAACTTAGGCCAAGATTGACAGATAATAATTGGGATGTGGTTTTTGATTGGTAGAGAGGGTGAATTTAGTGCCACAGAACTACGGATATGTATTAGTGTGATTTTGTGTGGAAGCTATAATGCCCACCTTCTTGGCAGCCGGTTTTCATCGCCTAACCGAGTGTAATGTACAGGGTGGCCCACTAGAGAGTCATCAACCCCCACCCCACCACCCTTTTTAAAAACCGCGATACCTATATTTCAAAATCAGACGTTCCAGTCAGACTCGCAACTGAAGAAAATGCATTAAATGGCTTTTTGGTTTACTATTTTCAGTAATGAACCTTTGGAATCGAGCATGAAAAAACCCAGGACTAACCCCCCCCCCCCCCCCCCTCCCACAATTGATGGTTTCCGTTTCAAAGTATGCAGAATCCGAAAATGCAATAAAAAAAATTTTCTGTCCGTCCGCCGTACGCTGTACTTAGCACTTTTCTTAGTTACAATGAACCAAAATGAATGAAATTTGGTTTGTAGGTCCCACTTGGGGTCTAGTTGGTCCGAGCTCGACGTTACTGTCAGTCATCTCTAAGGGGTGGAAAATAGGCGTTGAAATTTTCAGAACGCCGCAGCTCGATGACTTTCAATAGAATGGTATGGTTTTTATTACATTTTTTAATTGAACTTGAACTAAAGAATTTTTTCAGACCACCCGGAGCATTGTACGACCAGTCGTTGCCTTGCACCGAAAAGCTTCGTCAACATGATCGCGAATCAAACGGTATAAATCCGGCCCAGATATCATTGTTAGGGAACAGCTGTTAGGGAAATTAAAAAATATTCAATGAAAAACGGAGTTATTGAAAAAATAGTCTATTTCCACTAATACACGAAAAAACGCAAAAAACACTGTTATACCGGTTTCGGTGATCAAACCATCGTCAGTAACTAACAACTAACTTCGTGTATTAGTGGACATATTTTTCCAATAACTCCGTTTTTCTTTGAAATGGGTTTCCACGATTTCTTCGCGAGTGATTTAGTTCGTGACAAAGGGTTCGCAGACTCCGACAATGCAATGTCCGTCCGCGTCAGCCGCACGCCGTAGCATCCATATCTACCTTTATTTTTGGTCTAAGAAATTTGTTCTTTCGCACACAGGCTCCATTTGGGCCCTAGTTGTGTCCCGAAACTTTGCAGCCCAATCGGAGTATACCCAAGGGTGTTTTGGGTGAAAACCCGGTGTAAAAATAGGATTTGTTTGGTGGTTTAGTAACGTGAGTTTGTGAGGAATCGTTTGCCATATTTTTTAGGGCGAGAAGACCAAATATGAAGTCGATTTCGATCAATGAGCGCAAACAAAGTTTCTGACTTAAATTTACCATCAATTTTGGTCGAAATTGTCCTTCTTTCGCACACAGGCTCCATTTGGTCCTTACTGTGCTCCGAAGCTCGGCAGCCCGATCGGAATACACCCGGTGGAGGGGGGGGGGGGGGGTTATGGGGGAAAAATGGGTGTAAAAATAGTTAGTTTTTTTTAAAGGTTTTAGTGAACATGAGCTTGTGAGGTATCGCTTTCCATGTTTTATGAAACTGTAATTCCCGGGCAGGCTCCAGTACTTGATTTAGGGATTTCCTGGGGGAGCACAAGGGTAGGTACTGACCACAGAAAGCAGTGATCTACGCAGAACGGGCATCTATACAGGTAAATAATAAATCGTTGTGTAATAATTTGCAGCGTTTTATTTTTTAAATAATTTTTCCGTAAACTGTTGTAAGGGTTGAATGCTATTTTGAGGATGCTGGTGTCAAACATATTAAATTCCTGTAGCAGAGTGAATGCACACCAAAATATTATTACCTATTCATTAATATCAACGATTGATCGAATTCAGCTTAAAAAATCATAAATAAATAAAAATGAAAATTTATAGTTTTCTCTTTAACTCGTAGGAAAGTCATCATTTCATTCTTTTCTATAATACCTCTACGACTGGAACACTTTTGGATTTACAATTACATACTGATTCCTTACATACACCTACTATTTCACCAATTTCAGGGTAGGCTTTTAAAAAAATAACAAAATTACTGATTAAAAAAAAAGAAAGATTTTTGGTTAAGTTGGCTATCCTCTCGTTTCTGTAGTACTATAAGCCATAAAATACTCCAGAATGACGAGGAGAAAGGAGAAAATGCATCGGGTTGCATGAGAGAGGAGAATGACTCCTGCCTGGCAATTACTGTTTCCACGACACCGATGCACGAGTATGGTGGACTAATATTGTCGCCAGGAACAGCAATATAAAAATAATTTCACCAAGCGTACGAAAAGCAGTTGAGGGGTGCACAGGGAGCCCAAATTGCTCTCTTGGGGCTAAATATTGGGGTACTCGCCTCATTTCAGTAGTCTATTCAGTTCTGTTACTCACCAGTGATGTTGTAAAATGCATTTAGGATGATTCATACCTGAAACATTAACCAAGCAACATAAGTCATCAAATTGGGGTTTGTATAATTGACTAAGTATGGATTAATGACTAAGGACGTGAAATAACAGCCGTGATAGTTCGCGTTTTTTCCCCATGGAAAACTACACAATTTATTCAGAAATACGGTGGAACTTGCTACAGGGACGAAAAGGGAAGATCTTATATAAAAGTGGTGACAAACTTAAAGTCCAATCCAACTCAAAAACATTTCATATTGTATGAATTTGTTGTTCTAGTCGCTGTACAGATCGATAACCAGTCATGTTGTATGATGATATGTGCGAATCTTCGAAGATGGTAGAATAATCATTTTGACTACACATTTAAAAATATTTTTGTGCATAGAGCCACCATTCTACACTACTTTTGGTGCATTTATATAAGTTTTTGGTAATTGTAGGCATTTTTAAAGATTCTAAGCGATGACCGCAACACATTTAGATGTTTTTATATCAAGGTATATAAAACGTTATAATTGTTTATTTTTAAATCTTTATGTGTTGTTAAATATCAAAACAACAAACCATACTCATATAGAAAATAATCGTATATAAACGAAGCGGCATTTGGCCTATATTTATTCTCTTGATGAGAAACGTTTAAGCGGCTCAAACAAAATATATAGGTATTAAGTTTAATGGCATAATAGGTAATAACAACCTATACGTACCTACATCATAGAAGCGTATGATTTCATCAATTTTGTAGCGTTATGCGTTGGTACCTGACGATAGGTACAGGTAGGTACTTAAACGAGCGGCGTCATGAATCAGTAAGCAATCTTAGCAGCATAAACATACATCACAGAAGGTAAGCGAAGCAGTTGTAGTTACATCTACTGATTCGATACACAACTTTCAATGCTAAGTGCGTCTAAACAAATGACATATCACAGATTCGTTTCTCTTCTCATAGATTAATTAGAAGTTTAGGATTGTCCAATCGTTGATTTCAATCTGAGCGTTTGATAATTTCAACAAAGTATGTACAAAATCCGGGCCTAAGTGGAGGGTTTGCGTAAAACCATTAGCTTTACGCATAATTTATCAAATGGAGAGTAGTGAGAGAGGTGTGGAAGGGTGAGGGCGACATCTACAGGTCAGGGTAACACACATACCTGTATGGTACCTACAAGTAATCATTCGATACGACTCTTAGTGATTTTTAGCGAATTTTCGAAGAAACTGTATCTGGCTCGCTCCGAAATTTCAAAGACGCTCCCTGTGAACCGGAAACCCCTCCAAAATCCGTTTCATGCATCAGATCTAAATGATAAATTTTCACTTTTTCGTTTGTGCGTGTGCATGTTTGCGTGTGTGTGTGTCATTTTGTACGGTAAGTCCCTTAATTTCCGCGGTAAAAATTCATACTTGCGCAGAAAAAACCGTCTCGGCAAGAGTAATGACGAGATCGTTACCCAGCCCGATCGCACTATGCGCAGT
>OX940974.1:47354661-47417109 GCA_954871275.1 Leptopterna dolabrata | reverse complement strand
TCAGGATACTGAAAGTAAATTATGAGCGTAATGATACATAGCGGTAACTTGTAAATTTTCATATAGTAAATTATGAAAACAACATTTATGACTTCAGTGTTATAAATATGAAATGCCATGCAGTGTTATAAATATGAAATGCATGCAGTGTTATTATTGTGCGTTATTGTGTAGGTACACTGCTGTCCAAAGCAAGAAGGCCGTAGAATAAGGAAATCTAGTTTTTAGAAAAACGCAGGTGAAGTTTTTAGACTGTGAAATGGGCATTGTTCAATACTGTCCAATGATTATTTTTTGCAACTGATGCAAATTTAGTTTCTACCTACGTCTGTAGCGGCAACGCCCACCAATTTTGAAAGAATACACATACATTTATGTAAGCAACTGTTTTTCTTCGTTGTAGAAGATGAGGTAAATTTTGCTTAAAAAAAATGGTAGAGGGTCTGACCACTGCTTATCTTCGTTGGACGCTCATGCTACGGTTGTTTCCCACTGTAGTTGCAGGAATTTTTTCACACCCTTTCCCAAAAGAAAAGCAGTACCTTTACTTTTCCTTGTAAAACACGACTTACCGCGATTTGGAAGCCACCGACGGTCGATCGATCGAAGCTTTTGGCGCTCATCACAAAACTGAAAAAACGTTACCACCTGACGAATTCAGACAGCTATGAGAGGGGAACAACAAAGAAAAACAGTACTGTCCTGATGAACATTAAATTAAATTCACTGTTCCAGCGAATTATAACCGTAGGTCTGGGATCTACTGTTTTTATTTGTTGGAAGAACTAGGTATTACTGCGTTTCGTCGTTAGAAAACCCATCAAAACTCCACAAATCGTAGATGTTTTCTTTGAATAAATTTTTTGGGGAAATTTTCCCAACTTTTACATTTAGATACCAAAACAGGTCTTAAGATACGAACGTTGTGTGTGTGTGTGTGTGTGTGTGTGTGTGTGTGCGAGCGCGCGCGCGTGTGTGTGTGTGTGTGCGTGTGCGTGTGCGTGCGTTTGTGTGACGACTGAACGAATTTTCATTCGCTGTGACCAGCGAGTTCCGGGCCAAGGTTACGGCTATCACTCGATCCTCCGAACCTTCCCTTTGATCGTATTCCTGACCGTCCCTAACGACAGCGTCCGAGTTGGTGGTTTTGGTTGCTACGGTCGTGAATCACTTTCGAGCCCATACCAGAATAAGGTGCGTACCTACCAAAGCGATTTTTGCGGGACATGCCGTTCAGGATTTATTCGACGGTCGTGAGCCTCATCTCCAGTGACTCCCTGTTTGACCGTTCACTGCCAACAATCGCAGGTATAGAACTCCTCATCATTCTCTGCTCCACCAATAACAAGGCTTGAAGCTATCCTAACACTTCCATCACCATGCTTTACTTTCTTCTTGAAGATGTGCTATAAGAAAAGACGACCCATCGCCAAATGAAACGGGAGCTCGAGCAGACTGTGTCCAGATTGAAAATAAACGAGGAGGAACGTACCTACCGCTCTACAGCCTACAGCCCTTTGCATGAAGTACAACGGGCTCTCCTGCTAGTTTATATAAAACTCCCGTCTAAAACACCGCCCAATCATAATCTGTTGTCAGAGAAATTGTCGGCCTATGTGTAGAAATGAGACACTTTCAACAGTAATTTAGAATCAGTTACTGAGTTCAAGTACCTACAACATGTACAGAAATAATAACTACGTACATAGAAGTGAATATAAATTCAACGATAACAATAACTTCAGACTGACAGGTGTGTAGTAAAAGTAACTGTGTGAAAATACCCCCGCTAGGACAATGAACTTGAGGTAATTTACTCAATTGAAATTGAAAAAAATTGGGTACAAGATTAGGTCAACCCGGCCGATGTTCATGAGATATTGGTTATTCCTTAACTCATAACCTTATTTGACGTTGTATGTTCATGTATCCAACAGCGTTATTCGGTTGAGTGAGGAGCATCAGGTGAAGAAACTCAATTCAGTCCTTTCCAAATAGATCCAGCACTTTCTACAAACCACCTGAGCTCAACTTTTCAAGTCAATGACCAACCAACCATTTTAATAAGATAAACTCGGATAGCACTCTTATTTTTCCATACTCATAATGAGATGGGACAAATACTAGTGAGGAAAAAAATAAACCGCATAACTAATAAACGATAATATACTTAAAATCAAAATAATGATACCTAATAATAAACACACATGTCATTAAAATTACATAAAATAAAAATAACGTTGCAACAAATTTTTTTTGGAACAAACTTCATACTTCATGGTACCTTTTGAAAATATCCTCCGAATCGATGACAGGGTATAAAAATAATCAGTGTTCATAGGCGATAAGATTTCTATGGGCTGTGAGTCCGATTCCAACTACAATAATATCGGACCATCTGAAATTTACATCATAACTGGATGAATAGAATCGGAGTCTGCATGGCAAGGATTTCACGCTTGCGCATGAGTGGAAGAGTGTTACAGGTTGATGCACCCTGTAAATTCCTTTGCAGATCTGAACCGCTGTTGAGTACGTTACAAAACTTCCATGATTTAGCATGCCCAAACGGCAGTTAGAATCCCGTTTTGAGGACAATGATTTGGGCCACTATAAGACCCGCACCACTTCAAATTCTCACCTCTCTAGAAGACGGCGAGTTGTCAATACAATGGGGCAGGTATACGCACGTGTTCAGTTTAATTTTGGTTTATTATTTGCAATAATGAACCATTGGGGAATAGAGCATGAAAAAATAAAAATAAAATTCTAACCCCCCCCCCCCCCCCACAAAATTTGATGGTTTACGTTTCAAGGTATGTAGAATCCGAAAATGCAATAAAAATATTTCTGTCTGTCCACCGTACGCCGTACTGGCCACTTATCTTAGTTAACATGAAACAAAATTGATGAAATTCGGGTTATAGGTTCCGTTCGGGGTCTAGTTGGTCCTCGAAGCTTGGCGTTACTGTCAGTCAT
This sequence comes from Leptopterna dolabrata, assembly GCA_954871275.1. Classification (NCBI taxonomy): domain Eukaryota; kingdom Metazoa; phylum Arthropoda; class Insecta; order Hemiptera; family Miridae; genus Leptopterna; species Leptopterna dolabrata. The sequence continues at coordinate 47,414,130 of OX940974.1, read as the reverse complement.
CTCTAAGGGGTTCAAATTTTCAGAACGCCGTATCTCGAAAACTTTCGATAGAAGGGTATGGTTTTTTTTACGTTATTAAATTTGACTTGAGCTTAACAATTTTTTGAGGCCACCCGGAGCATTGTACGTCCAGCCGTTCGTTTGCACCAAAAACGTTCGTTGCTTCGTCAACACGATCGTGAATCAAACGGTATAAATCCGGCCGGGATATCATCGCTAGGGAGCACCTGATTATAATCAAGGAGGGCTGTATGCAGTCGAGTTGGTTGTTCTGCTATATTATTTTATTTGATAAGTGATGGACTATTGGATTTTGTTGGTAGGTACTTGTGAAACTTGAACAAACGTTGAAGTATTATTGATGGGTAAATTATTACACGATGGTAAATTATTACACAACGGCAAATTATTACACAACGTAAATTATTACACAACGGTAAATTATTACACAACGGTAAATTATTACACAACGGTTCATCTACCAAGAAGGTGCTGGATTTTGTTGATCGGTACTTTTGCAACTTGAACAACCGTTGAAGTATTATTGATGGGCAAGTTATTACACAACGGTTCATTATAGGTACTGACCACAGAAAACAGTGATCTACGCAGAAGACACTCCTCATCAACAATTTTACTTTAGAACTTCATTATTTGCGTTTCTATTTGCCGTTTTAGTTACTGTTTGTCATTGGCTGTATTATTTTAGCAACATTTAACTCGGGATTTAGGTAGGTACCTAGTAACGAGTGCGGGGTTAGGTATTAACCTACGGAGGGTCTGCGATTCACATAATATGTATAGAGTAGTACATATTATATTACATAGACGGGTTATCTATACAGAGAGCTGTGATCTGTAACAGAAGGGTATTCTGTACAAAATAATAAACCGTTGTGCAGGGATTTGCAGCGTTTTTTAAATGAAATTAGATTCTATCCTGAGAATTTTGAGACCAACCGCACTCTCCTACGATGAATAGTTATTTTTCTATGATTTTTCAAAGATTCCAGCACTTCCAACGTAGCAGTCGGCAGGGGGGTCCCGCCCATGCGAGAGCTTATTGTAGGACAGTGCGGTTGGTCTCAAAACTATCAGACTGGAATCCGGTTCATCGCAACAACTAGTAGACGTATAGGCGAGGTATGCCCAGAAAATATGTTCCGTTCAGGAGCACTCTATTCCCAGAAAGCAGAGGACATGAATTTTTCTGGTCGACTTCACGACTGAATACTTTTAGCACGAAAAGGAGATAAACGTGTTCTTGATCGACTTTTTGCCTCAAGGGAAAACTATCAACGTGGTGGGTTTCTGCCAAACACTGACGAAGTTTCGCCAGGCAACCAAGAACAAAAAAAAAAATCAGTCATGCAGCATGACTTAATGAGCGAATTTTCAAAGAAATATTCGAATTAATGGCTATGGTTTTGAATAAAGGAAAACTTCGGTCTAAAATTTGGTTTTCTATGTATATTCTCTTCGTATTTATTTTAATTTGTACGTTTTGTCCATCCTGATTCTACCGTTTGTTTATTACGTAATTGTACTAAGTGCTTATTTATTTGATCGCTGTGGGTAAATTCAAGGAGTTGTACTAATCGTTTGCCTCCCCCTTTTTTGCTTCGAACTCTCGTCTTCAATTAATACTTCTCACATTTTTCAATCTGACCACTCTAAGGGGGTGGGGGTAAGAGTTTAAAGATTATCCTAGTTTTGGGTAATTTTTGCGCACTTTAAATGCTCTAATTTAAGAACGGATTTAGATATCTAAAATCCGATTTCACTATCGTGTTCAGCGTGCAAAAACCTTTAAAATGAGGGGTCACTTGTTAGAAAATAACATTTTGGGGATTTTTGGGTAATTTTTGCGCACTTTAAATGCTCTAATTTGAGAACGGATCAAGATATCTAAAATCCGATTCCACCATCGTGTTCAGCGTGCAAAAACCTTTAAAATGAGGGGTCACTTGTTGGAAAATAACATTTTGGGGATTTTTGGGTAATTTTTGCGCACTTTAAATGCTCTAATTTGAGAACGGATCAAGATATCTAAAATCCGATTCCACCATCGTGTTCAGCGTGCAAAAACCTTTAAAATGAGGGGTCACTTGTTAGAAAATAACATTTTGGGGATTTTTAGGTAATTTTTGCGCACTTTAAATGCTCTAATTTGAGAACGGATCAAGATATCTAAAATCCGATTCCACCATCGTGTTCAGCGTGCAAAAACCTTTAAAATGAGGGGTCACTTGTTGGAAAATAACATTTTGGGGATTTTTGGGTAATTTTTGCGCACTTTAAATGCTCTAATTTGAGAACGGATCAAGATATCTAAAATCCGATTCCACCATCGTGTTCAGCGTGCAAAAACCTTTAAAATGAGGGGTCACTTGTTAGAAAATAACATTTTGGGGATTTTTAGGTAATTTTTGCGCACTTTAAATGCTCTAATTTGAGAACGGATCAAGATATCTAAAATCCGATTCCACCATCGTGTTCAGCGTGCAAAAACCTTTAAAATGAGGGGTCACTTGTTGGAAAATAACATTTTGGGGATTTTTGGGTAATTTTTGCGCACTTTAAATGCTCTAATTTGAGAACGGATCAAGATATCTAAAATCCGATTCCACCATCGTGTTCAGCGTGCAAAAACCTTTAAAATGAGGGGTCACTTGTTAGAAAATAACATTTTGGGGATTTTTAGGTAATTTTTGCGCACTTTAAATGCTCTAATTTGAGAACGGATCAAGATATCTAAAATCCGATTCCACCATCGTGTTCAGCGTGCAAAAACCTTTAAAATGAGGGGTCACTTGTTGGAAAATAACATTTTGGGGATTTTTGGGTAATTTTTGCGCACTTTAAATGCGCCAAAACCCTCCTTAGAGTAGGCCAATTTCGCCCATCTTCGAACTTAGCCTTTCGATTGCCAAGATAGATTTTTTGTGCAAATTTGAGCTGTTTATCTCAATTCTATCGAGAGTTATCGTCTGGAGTGACACATATAGAAATAAATATATATATATATACATATAAAAAAGTGTTAAATTTCAGGAATCGTTTTAGAATGGTCTGAAACGGATTTCTATGAAGAAAATTTCCAAAAATTTATATTATTTAAATTTCGAAGCCATTGCAATAGCTTCATTTTCTTTGAAAATTCGCTAAAAGAAAGCAATGGTGACTTCAGGTGTGTTCCTGGACGAGGGTGGTGACGCGAACGGGGGGGGGGGGGGGAGGGGTGATGAGTGCGGGTTTCAAAACGTTTCAGGCGGGAATTTTGAAGGTTGTTAGGAACATCACGTGTACAACTGAGGTCGTTGGCGATTGTCGAAGAAAAAAACACTTACACTAGAGAGTAAATCCTGTAAATTTCAATTTAAAAACGCTGCAAAGTCCTCGTCACATGGGTTTATTATTCTATTGGACATACCTGCAGAAATGTTAGCTGCATGCGTAATAATCGAAATAGCTATTTCTCATGGTTTTCATTAATTTTGGCCCCTAAAACACAAATAAGGTAGTACGCTCATTTTTATTTATTTATTTTTTTTAAATAACTATCTTTGATCATTCGTAGTGCCATTTAATCGTCTTGATCCACGTGTTGACACTTTTTCCAGTGTTATTATACAAACTGATGGTGATTTCAGACGATTTCCCAGGTTTTTCACTCATACAAAATCAATTTTGAGAGCTGAACATTTGGTAGAACTCAATTTTCCACTCTTTGGTCAAAATCGACTTCATATTCGGTTTTCTCGTCCCCAAAAACATGGAAAACGATATCTCAGAAGCTCATGTTACTAACATGTTACTAAAACGCAAAAAGTGCCTATTTTTGCACACGTTTTCACTCATAACACCCCTGGGTATATTCCGATCAGGCTGAAAAGTTTCGGGACACAACTAGGGCCCAAATGGAGCACGTGTGCGAAAGAACGAATTTTTTAGTCCGAAAATGAAGCCGGTACACGTGATACGGCGTACGGCGGACGGACATTGCATTTTTGGAATCTACGCACCTTAAAACGGAAAAGAAAAAATTTTGAGGGGGTGTTATAAAAATTTGTTGCTGAGCGAATTCATAGGTGTATTATTCACAGAATAATAAACCAAAACGCAGCAAATCCCTGCACAACGGTTTATTATTTTGTACAGAATACCCTTCTTTTAAAGATCACAGCTCTCTGTATAGATAACCCGTCTATATAATATGTACTAGCCTATACATATCATGTAGATCGCAGACCCTCCGTAGGTTAGTACCTAACCCCGTATTCTTTACTAGGTAGCTACCTAAATCACGAGTTGAATGTTGCTAAAATAATTATTTCGATGACAAACAGTAACTAAAATGGCGAAAAGAAACGCAAATAATGAAGTTCTGAAGGAAAATTGTCGATGTGGAGTGAAATAGATGCCCCTTCTGCGTAGATCACAGTTTTATGTAGTCAAGTATAATGAACCGTTGTGTAATAACTTGCCCGTCAATAATACTTCAACGGTTGGTTTAGTTGCAAAAGTACCGATCAAAAAATCCAGCCCCTTCTTGGTATATGAACTGTTGTGTAATAATTTACCGTTGTGTAAAAATTTGCCGTTGGGTAGTAATTTACCATTGTGTAATAATTTACCCATCAATAATACTTCAAAGTTTGTTCAATTTTCACAAGTACCTACCAACAAAATCCAATAGTCCATCACTTATCAAATGAAATAATATCGCACAAAAACCAACTCGACTTCATACAGCCATCGTTGATTATAATCAGGTGCTCCTTAGTGATGATATCCCGGCCGGATTTATACCGTTTGATTCACGATCGTGTTGACGAAGCTTTTTGGTGCACACGAACGGCTGGACGTACAATGCTCCGGGTGGCCTCAAAAAATGGTTTTGCTCAAGACCAATTTAATAACGTGAAAATAACCATATCCTTCAATCGAAAGTTTTCGAGCTACGGCGTTCTGCGAATTTCAACCCCTATTTTGAACCCCTTAGAGATGATCAATTTTTATTCATGGTAACTAAGAAAAGTGGCCCGTACGGTGTACGGCGTACGGCGTACAGACAGAAATATTTTTATTGCACTTTCGGATTCTACATACCTTGGAACGTAAACCATCAAATTTTGAGGGGGGGTTAGATTTTTTTTTTTTTTTTTTTCATGCTCGATTCCAATGGTTCATTATTGAAAATAATAAACCAAAAATAAAAATAAAATAATGAATGAAAACTCAGTTTCTAAGAAACACCCTTTACTCATTGTCTAGACGTCCCACATAAAAGTAGTAGGCACCATGAAACTAAAATAATACTATATTATTCTCTCGACGGCCTGATGATGATGTACTTACATCGAAAGCGCTCGCCTCCAGTACGCAACCAGCTAGTGACGACGGATTCCTCCGGAAGGTATGGTAGCATTAAAACAATACAGCCGTGTATTTATTCTATACTACAAAACTGTCTGTGGATTAAAAACATTAACGCCTTACGCCAGTATATATCACAAACTTGATAGGATTAAAGCAAAAAAACGCTGCAAAGTCCTTGTCACATGGGTTTATTATTCTACTGGACATACGTACAGAAATTTTGGCTGTTAATTTATTTTTTATTTCGTGTGCAATTATTGAAATGGCTATTTTTGATGGTTCTACCAGTTTTGGCCCCCAAAAACACGAATTAGGCTCGGCTTTTCCTTTTAACAGATTATTTTTGATCATTGATAGTACCATTTAATTGTCTTGATTCACCTGCTTATACAACGTCTAGTGTTATGAACACTTCATTAGTGTTATACACACTTCATTAGTGTTATTTAGTCTTCTCGCCGTAAAAAACATGGAAAACGATACCTCACAAGCTCATGTTCACTAAAACCTCAAAAATCCCTCGAAAATCCCTATTTTTACATTCATTTTTCTCCCATATCACCCCTGGGTGTATGCCGATCGGGCTGCCGTGTTTCGAAGTTCAACTAGGAGCCAAATGTGTTCCCAAATGGGGACCCGAACTGTGTGCGGAAAAACGACGATTTTAGTCGAAAATTTAACGTAAATCTAAGGCTGGAACCTCAATTTTCCACTCTTTGGTCAAAATCGACTTCATATTCGGTCTTCTCGTCCCAAAAACATGGAAAACGATACCTCAAAAGCTCATGTTACTAAAACACAAAAAGTACCTATTTTTATACACATTTTCACTCATAACACCCCTGGGTATATTCCGATCGGGCTGAAAAGTTTCGGGACACAAGTAGGGCCCAAATGGAGCCTGTGTGTGAAAGAACGAATTTTTTAGACCGAAAATGAAGCTGGTACACGTATGCGGCTTACGGCGGACGGACATTGGATTTTTGGAATCTACGCACCTTGAAACGTAAAAGAAATATTTTGAGGGGGTGTTATAAAATTTGTTTGCTGAGCGAATACATAGGTGTATTATTCACAGAATAGTAAACCAATTGTACATGAGCTTCATTTTTGTGAGTGCCAAGCTGAAGTCGGCACACAATAAGTTTGCCTAAATGAACCAGTGGTTAAGATGAGATCTCCAACAGCACTTAGTTAATTTAGGTCAAATTATTTTGCCCCAACCTTACCTGGAGGTTGATTATGCAGTTTTATAGTCTGAAAAACATTGCTAACTATAAAACCGCATAATCGATCTAAACTCCAAATGTCAGCTCAATAAACAGTTAGTTGTTCGTGTAAATGTAGGTATTTCAAGGACTGCACTCTTTAAATAATGTAGGCACGTAATTCAAGCAGCAAGACTGAAATGTTAGCAACACCCAACATTTAGGGTTCTTATCGACGGGTTCGTCTTCGGCAAGTTCAGATTTAAGAGAATGAGTGAAGTGAGAATGTGTTGAAGAACCGGTATTCGGATACTTGGTAGAAGATGAACTTCTATTTGACCCATGAAATAACAGAAGAAGAGTTGTAATGAGAGAAAGTAACGGAATCGGATGTCATTGGAATGTTCGGTAGTTGATGCCAACCAATGTGAAGCCACATCGTAAATAAAAGAAACCGACGATGAAATGTTTTGGAATTTAGAAATGGAGGTGAAGAAATAAAAGCCCCGTTGACTCGATCAAAAACACAGAGTTAATACTAATTCTGAAATTCGAAGATTTCGTCAAAGAATAATCTCAACCAGTCGTTAGTAATGATTTCTCGTAATCGATAATAAGGCCAAGAATACGACTGATACCTATGTAAATGAGTATGACAAATAATATCTTACACTATCTGGATTACCCGTGCGTTACACAAGGTGGTATTGGTTGCATTGGAAACGCAGGAAACGTGTCGACTATGGTATATTAATTCCCTCACTGTGATAAATCTTGCTGGTTCTGGTTGAGATCAGAATAATTACTGACATGTTATACATTTTGCAAGTTACGGACGGTACATTATAACTATTGATCTTGGTTCCACTAGAAAAATCGTGAGTCAGCTTCCTAACGCCAAATAATGTAACCTACACCCACAAGGAAAAGAAAATTGTGCAAAAATAAGTGGGAAAACCTGTTTAGGTGAAAAATTATAATTTTACAACTAACTTTAAATTGGGATTTATCACTCTATAATTTGTGGCCAAATTAATAGCATTTGAATCACGTTTCTTGGTCGACTACAGAATTATGAATTTCGAATCCATGAGATCTGTAAATATGTAATCGACTTCGGGTAAGCGACACTCCACGCGGAAAGGTGGATTCCGATCCAAGATTTCCACTTTGGATGCGGAACTCTCTCCGACGGATGAGCGACTTGAATTTCTGGTAGGTATATAATTGTTATTACTATTTTATTATAAAATTGGAATGTTATTTTTCGGCCGATAGTTTCTCTGTTTGGACCAGATTAATTCTTATTCCAATTTCCAGTCTCCTGTTTCGATCCAAGTTTTTATGGTACTATCTCCATTTGCCTGAGTTTACCATTACTGCAACTTCTGGATCGCCTATTTCGGTCAATTGTAGCCTTATGTCTATACTGGGTATGGTGCTCCAGAGTTCGCTCTTCAAGTAAGTACTCCAGATTCATCGTGTTCGGCAATTTTTCTCTCGTTCGTTTTGTCTTATTCTTCTTTATCATGATTTACCTTTTTGTATAATTTCAAATTATGTCTACTTACCTATTAGGTACTTCGGTATGTACGGGTGTCATCCCCTCCACAACAACATCCCCTCCACTTGGACTGATTTTCCCGCAAGATCCAACGGACCGGATGTTGATTTTGAAAACGTCTGAAACGTCTGTCACCTGCTGAGAGAGGCAACACTTGTGTGGTGATGACGGAAGAACCGATTCATCACTTCTCTATTTAACCATTTCCATACTGAATAATCGCAGAATAGTTCCAGATGTACTGTACTAAAACATTCTGCATTCAAGACACACAGGGATGCCATGTTTGACGTATGGATCCTGGACCATCTATTGCCTATGTGTCGACAGCTTCATATATTTGTCGACAACCTTTTCCTTGTACATTTTCCCCGTCTAGTATGTCTGCGTTCGCACTGCTGTATATAAGGCCTTCAGGTTTGATCCGTAACATCATCACATGTATCTTAGCAAAATCCGGATTATAACACCAGGATCCTGTTGTTTGGTTGACAATAGGAATCTGAATTTTGAACCCAAAAGATCTGTGTAAATAAATTAGTGTTCACGTTCGCGGCTGGCGTTTCACCTACCACACCCTAATCCCTAAGTACCTCCTATCCCATAACCCCTTCTCCGAAAGAGTGCCTTGCTCGGATCGGTTCGTTGGAATTTCGAGAAACATAGAAAACACGCCTATTGTCAGTTCGTTAGGGTGACGCACAAAAGGGGATTTAGTTCGGGGCCTTCCGAGAGGCGGTATAATGATCTTGTCCGAAAGAAAGAGTTTTTCACCCCAAGCGCTAAATAATTGGTATCTTTCATTAGCGCTAAGTCTGAAGCTATCACGGAACTGTCTTAGCGTCGAGTGATTGATTACTGGGGCCCTTCCACTAACTTCTCATTTTGAGAACCCGGTTCAATTCATATCCCAGGCTCTCCTTTCACACATTCCCCAACTCCGCTGGTTCAACACCCCCTCCCTCTCAACACTTCGTCACACTGTTCCTACCGATCCTCCAACTTCATTATTAAGCAGCGTCCAGCTCCGGCTCAAGTACTACTTCAACTCTCCAGCTGACCTCGTTCTGGGACTAATCCACTGAGCGCAACCATTGTGAATTCGTCTACTTGATAACTGACTAGGTGTGGCTCCAACCTGCTTTTATAACTGGAATATGCAAGGTACGAACAACGTCCGCCGAGTGCGTGGGCATTATAGCTTCCTCGCATTGCTAATTTTATTCAAATAGTTTGCTCATGAATTTTCAATTAGCAATTAAAGGCCTATCCAATTGGAGACACAACTACCATTCCGTTTGCAATGAAATTCGTAGGAGACCATCAGGTACCTCGAATTTCATGTATGCGCATGCGAAGTAAGGTTAGGTGCGATTGTGATGAAATTTATATGGTGCCATCAGCTGTACAGGTCGTACAACACTCGAAACGTCAGCTTGGTTGGACTGTTCTTCCAATAAGATATGATTTTTGCTATTGCTCAACTCAAGTTGAACTTGCTATTGCTGCTATATGAACTCATTTGCTATTGCTGAAGCATTGTAGTTTGCTATTAAAATAAATGATAATATAGTAGATTATTATCATTTATTTTAATACAGTGTTGTGTTTTCTTTCTTAGCTTTTGTTTAATACATTCCAGACACCTTTTGTGTTTCTACCTTGTTTTGTAATGTCATTTTTATATTAACTATTTCTAACTACTTCAATGACGTAATTTATTTTTGAATGTTTTAAAATTTTCTGATAATACTTGGTTAAATGGTTGTTTACTGAGACTTTCTTTAGCTTTTACTGATTTTAGTAAGCCTGGAGCCATTCAAGGTCTTAAGTGTGCACATGTGTGGGATATGGTTTTTGTAACTGTGGACGAGTCCTTTATTAAAGAAATCAACTTTGTTTCAAAATTACAGTTGCTTCTTTCACATCCGCAGCTTTGAGTACATTATCCCAACTCTCTACTTCAAGCTTCTGTCCTAGGATACCATGATCTAACCTAGATGCCAATCTTATTGTAGATGTCACTTTTCCTGTATGCGCTGTATTGATGTGTAGTACTGTTGCAAAATGATCAGTAATACTAGCTTTCCAAATGACTGATACTAGACTTTCAGTAACCTAGTATCAGTCATTTGGAAAGCTAGTATTACTGATCATTTTACAACAGTACTTTCAGTAACCTAGTATCAGTCATTTGGAAAGCTAGTATTACTGATCATTTTGCAACAGTACTTTCAGTAACCTAGTATCAGTCATTTGGAAAGCTAGTATTACTGATCATTTTGCAACAGTAAGATGACCCTTATAAAACATATAGGTATGGTCAACAGCTGATTTAGTATCCCCCGTAACTCTAGTATATCCGTTTATCCAAGATAATAATCCTCTTTCAGTTAACACATTCAAATATTGCAATATTATCATGTCTGAATTATTCTCACCTATATTGATGTTGATATCTCCCAAAACAATAACTCTCGTGTCTTTTCTGTCTGTTAAAGTATATTTTTTTTTTTACAAATGTTTATTTAAAGACCATTACATGGAGTAATATACCTTTTTGACAACAATAGTCGCTACAGACTGGTTAGTACTTTCGAAGTGCCTTCAATCACGGCGAAGATCACTTTAATGTCAATTTCATTAATTCATTCATAAATTCATTCATTTAATGTCAAATTTACACATCATTTAGAGAGTGGCGAAAATGTCACTAATATGACGCGGTCTTCGCAATCGCGGGAAATTGAATGGCGCGAATCCTTGTACAGTCAGATTGGGATGATCAGCGCTTCTGCTCACAAATGTTCGCATAGCCTGCACACGGAGTTCCTCGGGAGTGGTGATTTGAAAATCATTGTAGATGGTGTCGTTTCGGACAAATTCCGGCGCATGAATGATGTTCCTCTGAAGGGTATAGTTTTGTTGCGATACGATTCGTTTAAACTGAGTTGGTGAGCAGGTACCCCAGATGGGTAGTGCATAAGTCCAAATTGGACGGATTAAAACTTTATAGATAAGAACTTTATTATACGCGGAGGCGTGATCATGGTCTAAGAGGCACTTCAGTTGACGGGTCCAAATTTTTAAACGTCTTAACAGTTCACTGACATGATCAGCAAAAGTGAGCCGTCGATCGAGGATGACACCCAAGTATTTATGGGACTTGGCTTTGGGTATGATGTCATTCAGGTATTGTAACGGAGCCTCAGTAAATTTCCGTTTATAGGTGTAGGTAACGGCGCGAGACTTGCTCGCATTTACTTTAAGCCTCCACTTTGTGCACCATTGCCCCAAGTCCTGAATATGGCGTTGCAAGATTAGGAACGCTTCGTCGGAGTTGGAATGGCGAACTGCGTAGATCAAATCGTCAGCGAATAAGCCCGAAAACGTTGATGTCCCCGATGGAAGGGGCATGTCTGAGCAGAAGAGGATATACAAATACGGCCCCAGAACACTTCCTTGCGGGACTCCTGCATGAATGGTACGGCTGGTAGACAACGAATTCTGTACGTTCACTTGGAATGTCCTTCCATGGAGGTAGTGGCAGAGAAGCGCATATAGGTTGTTTGGCAAGTGAGGTTGCAGCTTCTCCAGAAGACCAGAATGCCACACCCTATCAAATGCTTGTTCGGTGTCAAAGTAAGCTGCACGGCATATTTGCTTATCGTGGAACGATTGCTTAATGAATTTTGTGAGCCTCTGAAGTTGTAAGGGACATGACAGCGCCTCACGGAACCCGTACTGCTGACTGAGAATCAGATGTCCAGTATATTGCTGTAAGTGAGGCAATAGCAAGCGTTCGAAGATCTTGGCAAGAGCAGACAGTAAGCTAATCGGCCGATATGATTCTATCTGGTTCTCTGGCTTATCGGGTTTAGGTATCATAATGATAACGGCATGTTTCCAGCGTCCGGGGAAGTATCCCAAACGAGCTCATGCTGTAAATATGAGTGAGGAACGCAATCAGCTTACGCGGGGCTTTGGTCAATAGCGGTTTAACTATTAAGTCTTCGCCGGGGGCCTTCCTTACGGCCATTCTGGTGATGGTTCCCAGAACCTGTTTTGGGGAGAAATAAATTGACGGCGATGGAAAACAACAGGAGTCGCCAGAGTTGGGAGTGTGGGAACCCATGTTGAATGACAACGATATATGACAACTATGATATTTCAATACTTGCCATACCATACGAACTCTGCATGTATACAGGTAGCCACAGTAAGATTTAATTGCCTTAGTTTTACATTTTTTCATGCAATAATAGGATACCTGCTGAATTCCGATTTATGTAGTTAGTGGTACAATGGATATTATAGTTTGAAATAGCAGTCCCAATATTCTCATCAGCATTCCAAAATTCAGCAAGTACAATAGCAGCAAATTCAAATTTACAAAAATTATTATTCATTAAAAATTCGTCTAGTTTTGGTTTATTATTCTGTGAATAATACACCTATGTAGTCGCTCAGCAAAAAATTTTTATAACACCCCCTCAAAATTTTTTCTTTTCCGTTTCAAGGTGCGTATATTCCAAAAATGCAATGTCCTTCCGCCGTACGCCGTCCGCCGTACCTATCACGTGTACAGGCATCATTTTCGGTCTAAAAAATTCGTACATTCGCACACATGCTCCACTTGGGCCCTAGTTGTGTCCCGAAACTTTTCAGCCCGATCGGAATATACCCAGGGGAGTTATGAGTGAAAATGTGTATAAAAATAAGTACTTTTTGTGTTTTAGTAACATGTTAGTAACATGAGCTTGTGAGGTATCGTTCTTCATGTTTTTGGGGACGAGAAGACAGAATATGAAGTCGATTTTGACCGAGGAGTGGAAAATTGAGGTTGTATCCGATGTTCAGCCCCCAAAATTGATTTTTTATGAGTCAAAAACCTGGGAAACCGTCTGAAATCACCATCAATTTGTGGAATAACACTGGAAAAAGTGTCAACACGTGGATCAAGACGATTAAATGGTACTATCAATGTCAAAGATAATTTGGCAAAAAAGGAGCGTAGGTACCTAATTCGTGTTCTGGGGGCCAAAATTGGTGGAAACCACCAGAAATAGCTATTTCAATTATTTTATACGAAAGAAACAATAAATGAACAGCCAACATTTCTGTAGGTATGTCCAATAGAATAATAAACCCATGTGACAAGGACTTTGCAGCGTTTTGGAATCTACGCACCTTGAAACGGATAAGAAAAAATTTTGAGGGGGTGTTATAAAAATTTTTTGCTGAGCGAATACATAGGTGTATTATTCACAGAATAATAAACCAAAAGGGGCCTGGCTGGACAGGCCGGTATGTTTCCTGTATAACTCAAGGACGTGTGTGTAGGCTTTTGGTTCATTATTCTGTGAATAATACACCTATGTATTCATTCGCTCAGCAAAAAAATTTTATGACAACCCCTCAAAATTTTTTCTTTTCCGTTTCAAGGTGCGTAGATTCCAAAAATGCAATGTCCGTCCGCCGTATCACGTGTACCGGCTTCATTTTCGGTCTAAAAAGATCTTTCTTTCGCACGCATGCTCCATTTAGGCCCTAGTTGCGTCCCGAAACTTTTCAGCCCGATCGGAATATACCCAGGGGTGTTATGAGTGAAAATGTGTATAAAAATAGGTACTTTTTGTGTTTTAGTGACATATTAGTAACATGAGCTTTTGAGGTATCGTTTTCCATGTTTCGGGGGACGAGAAGACCGAAAATGAAATCGATTTTGACCAAAGACTGGAACATTGAGGTTCTACCAAATGTTCAGCTCTCAAAATGTTCAGCTCTCAACAATCTGGAAAATCCTCTGAAATCACCATCAATTTGTACAATTACACTAGAAAAAGTGTCAAACCCTGGATCAAGACGATTTAAATGGCACTACCAATGATCAAAGATAAGTTGTAAAAAAAAGGAACGTACCTAATTCGTTTTTTGGGGGGCTTAAATTGGTGGAAACCATCAGAAATAGCTATTTCATTTATTTCACATGAAAGAAACAATAAATGAACAGCCAACATTTCTGTACGTATGTCCAATAGAATAATAAACCCATGTGACAAGGACTTGCAGCGTTTTTCAATTACAGCGATCTATGCAGTTAGCTCGAGTTAAACATTAAAAAAAATTAAACCACTGAAATCCCTAATTTTAACTGATTTAGATGTACCTTTCACCTTACGCATACATTTTTTCCGTATTTAGGCCATACATACCTACTTGATTTATTTTTCTTTAGCCATAAATTTAGCGTTGAGCAGTAATTCGAGTTCCTGTGATGTGAGGAAGTCCCCAATGAAGAATCGATGTTTCTCCCATTCAACGAATAGTTCATCTGCAGTCAAATCTTCCTTTTTCCTCACAACCGCTGCTTTGCTTTTGTTCTCTTCTGTGCCGACGTCCACCTGTATTTTTGCCCGACTCTGTGAGCTTTATTGATACGGACATTCGTCTCCAAAGTTTTCAATTTTCTTTATGATTGCTAAGCAGTCTTCGTCGTACTTCAACCCTCGAACTTCAAAGTAAGTTTTAGGAGCTTCTCGCTCTAAGAAGCCTGTTTCAGAAACCAACGCATTGACGGTTTCCATTAATATCTCATTTTCTGCTTCCAGCTCTATCATTTTCCCCTCGAACGTGTCAAACTGGTTACTCATGAATTCAACTGACCCCTGCAAATTAGCGGTGCACTTCCGAAGCCCTCTATATTGTTAATTTTAGCTTCAATAGTTGTCACTTAACGCATGATTCTTTTTTTTTTTGAATTTCTGAATCAGTCAGGTCATCTTCAACGCCTTCATTCTTCCCGTCTGACTCAATTCATTATTTTCTTCTGTACCTTGTGTTCTCTGCATCTTGATTTAACTACTGTCGTTGAAAATATCATGTAGGTACTGAGAATGACTACTGATTAGGTACCACGGAGTACTGAGTAGGTACTATGTAGGTAGTAAGTAGTAAGCAGGTAGAGAGATAATTTTTAGGTACTGGGAAAAAATTTTACTTCATCAATGCAAAAAGAGTGTTATCCCCCCCCCCCCTCCAATCAACCCTGTTGTAAAAATTTGCCAGCCAAAAACAACCTTCTCAGCCAAAGAATCGATACCCATTTTGGCCCCCCAAATAGCATGCCAACTAGGTTTACCTCAACTTTCCCCCTCGTCATAAAAATTCATACCTAGGTAACCTATATGGAAGGAAAATATGAAAAAAAAATTTTCGATACCTGGACTAATGCAGCTGAATTAATAGAAAACAGAATATTGTAAATCTGACAATTTACCGATTTTATACTTCCCACAAGCCGACAGCCGATTTTATCCTCCCTCCACTTCCGACTTTAATTTCAACATTTGAAGTTTGTTGCAGAACACTAGAAAAATGAGTCAATTAAAAAAACAAAAAAAAAACATGGAAATCGAGCGTGAGTTGCACTGCACATAAATCTTGACGCACACAGCTACGCACATCTTTCAGAACTGGTTTTAGAATGGTCTGATGCGGACTTGCAGGTGTTTCCTTCTGATTTTTAGGGTGTGTCTGAAGAAAAAAATGTAGAAGAAAGAAGATGTAGATTCTACATTTTCCATTCCTATGTAATATGGTGAAGACTTGACCAAATAAACGAGGGGAACGACGAGCTGAGCAACGCCTCGGAGAAAGTAGGAGAAGGGTCGCATCCATCGAAGTCCATCGCCCCTCAACGGTTGTAATGGCCGTTGGTGGACGGGGGGGCGAGGAGGGAGGTCCTTATAACGACGCCCGGCGCCCCAGCTCCTCATTCGACCGACCACTCTCCAACTTACGACTTCTCTCTCGACCTCCTTAGGCCCTATCACTCTCTCTCACCCTCTCTCTTTCTCTTTCCTACCATTCCTGGCAACTGCTGTGGTGATAACCGCGGGGTGCTCCGGGTGACTACACGGGGAGTCCCATCCGAGGTGAAAGTGATTTGCAGTATGCACGACGAGTCCGGCTTGGGGGAAGGGAGTATACTCGAAGCGTCCCGCTGTCAGTGATAGTAGATCGTGTTTATACACAGAGTCCCAGGATGTTGTTGTTGTGCGGGGCCTCGAATTGGTCGAAAAGGTCAAAATGTCGTTTGATCATCTTATCGCGATTAGGCGCTCACTCATCAGTGTGCAATATGGAATCTGCCAAGTTCGTTACCTCAGGCACCCGTTGCGGTCGGGAATTACTTGTAATAAATAATTTCAAGTTTCGGCATCATAAGGCATTGGTTGATAATGTAATAAGATGGGCCTGCCTTCAAAAATCGTGCAAGTGCGCCGCGAAAACGGTCGGTAAAAAAGTTTTAGAAATTGTTGGTAGTCATGACCATCCTCCAAATGCGACGGAGAACTTAGAGAAAATCGTGCTTACGAATTCAGTGAAACGAAAAGCGTTGGAAGACATTTCGTCCAGGCCATCTAAGGTGAGTGAGGTTTAAAATTTTAAGAAATGTTCCTATAGGTCTCTGAAACGAAGAGGTTATTAATATTTGCAAGTGTTTGTGGTTGTAGATAGTTCGAGCGGCAATCGACGAGTCTCCAATATCCGGCAATTTGTGTTTTGGAGACGTCCTAAAATTGAGACGAAGTGCGTATAATGCTAAGAGAAAGAAACTTGGAAGCCGGCTCCCACGAAATAGGAAGGAAGTTTTCGATGCTCTACGAATAATGAACACTACTACCGCAAAAGGCGAAGAATTTTTGCTGCACATTGATGACGTGCACGAGTTTGTCGTGTTTTCTACCTCAACGAACCTGGATTGAACATACCCCTAGTGTTTTGCCTTCTGCCCGACAAAACCCAGTCCTCCTACGAAAAAGTTTTCCTAGCCATACAGTCAAAATGCAGCGATGAAGGGCTTCAGCTGTCCCCGCCACACTGCGTCGTAGATTTTGAAAAAGCCGTCCATAATGCTGTGAAAATTGTTTGGCCAGAGTCGACCCTGAAGGGATGCAAATTCCACCTTGCTCAATCGTGGTTAGTAAACGATAGAGAATCCATTAATTACAATTCCTTCTTTTGAAATTGACAAATTAAATTTTTTTTTTTTTTTTATTTATTTTTTTTTTTTACTACTTTGTTTTTTAGGTAAATGATAGAGAATTCATTAATTACAATTCTGTCTTTCGAAATTGACGAATTAATTACTACTTTGTTTTTCAGGTTTCGCAAAATTCAAGCACTAGGGTTGGCAGCACAATACAAGGACGAAGACAGCGAGATTGGCGACTGGCTGAGATGGTCATTTGGCTTGTAAATGGTGAACCCCGGACATGTTCTGAGGGTGGATACTCAACTCGGAAAATGAAGAAACTCATAAGTATGGTGCATACATTCACGACACATATATAGGTGACTCAGCATTGTATCCTCCTGAAATGTGGGCGAGCCGGGTCAGTAACTGCACTCTCAGCAAGACGAACATTTGTGAGAGTTTTCATGCTTGTTTCAAGCAACTCTTCATTGGCATTCATCCCAATATTTTTGTTTTTTTTGACGCTCTGGTGAAATACCAAACAGATATATACTTAAAAATCAACACAGTGACTGGGACCTACACACCACGAAAGACTGCTCTAAAAAACGCTTGGCTACAGCAGCTAATAGATAAAGTAGACAAAAAGCTAATTAGTCTTGAACAATATATTAATATTGTGTCCCTAAAATACCAACCAAAGCAATTATTACCAAAGCAAGAATAGTCATGATTGTTGTTTTTCACTGTTTCAGGATAATAAAGTAATAATTATTACCTATAGTTTCTACTGCATAGTTTGTGACCCCGTGTTGCCGGACTCCTCATGCACATTTAGTAAAAGGTGTGGGACTATTCATGCATAACTCCAAAACGCTCCAAAACGTATCGGGACTCCTCGTGCATACCAAGTGAAAGGGAAGCGGACTCTTCGTGCGTAAAAACAGTCCCTCGGGACTCTTCGTGTAAACTCCCGGGTGCTCCCTTCTAGAATACTCGCTGTGGTGATAACCCCTGTGGTATTCTCCCTGTTCCTGGCGTCTGCTGCGGTGATAACAGCGGGACGCCTCCTTCTCTCCTAGCACCTGCTGTGGTGACAACTGCCGGGTGCTAGCCTCCTCTTTCCCGACGCCTGCTGTGGTGATAACCGCGGGGCACCCTTACCTCTAGCACCTGCTGTGGTGATAGCCTCGGGGTGCTAGCCTCCTTCTTCCCGGCGCCCGCTGTGGTCATAACCACGGGGCGCCCTTGCCTCTAGCACCTGCTGCAGTGACAACCGCGGGGTACTAGTCTCCTCTTCCAACTAGCGCCTGCTGTGGTGATAACCGTGGGGCGCTTGAAAAAGACTCCTATGGAGCATATTCTTCACATATCCAAACCAACCCTACCTACATCCCGCCATGTCGTAGATCTACGCCAAGGCTTACAACAGGGACTAAAAAAAAATGAAAAAAAAAAAATATATAGATTCAAGGCAGGTTACCTCAGAAAACGAACCATCAGAGAAGAACAGAAACTCTCTGTAGTTTCTCCCAAGCATTCTGGATCCTCTCTATCACTCACAACTAAGTATAGGTAGGCAGGTATTTTTCTTGCATTTCTCTCCAATTCGTTTAAATTTGAAGCTGGCACACAGGACAAATGAGAGTGATCCATACGATATATTCCCTCTATATATTCCATATTCCCTACAATACAGCAATGATTCGATCATTTGAATTAAGACCTAGACACTTGATGAAAAATATGTAGAGAACGCCAAACAATGAATTCCAATGTGTCTCTGACGAAGTTCAAGACTGGACTCCTGGATACGTCCGTGTCGGGGAGACGGGTATTAATCGAAACGGATGAGCTAAAAAAAGGCTATAGAGGACAAGATATGGTGTAAGGGGTCCGTGTGATTTTGTCACATACACGTGGCTCTTTGTTATTTCTGTCCCGGGGAACTGTTTTTAGATATACAACAGCTTCTTCCTTCCATCTCGACCCTCCCCACCATTGTCTTAAAAAACTTGGTGGGGGCCCCCGCTGAATATTGTTTCGGCTTTTAGAGTTTTTTTTGCCCCATTCTCACGGCACTACACAATTGACTCACGCACTTCCGACAAAGTCTGTGGTGGGTATCCACTTTGTAAGAAAAACAATCTAAGTATAAACCTTTGAACATACGAATCGATCTAATTTGCTATGTTTTTCTTTTTTTCCCCACACCTGAGCAATAGAACCTGCAGTTATAAGATACCTATGGTAGTTCCGCCCGTACTTCCCAGTAGTTGAAGCACGTCGTTAAGACGTCCTCAACATCCTCCAGTACGTCACATCGGTCATATGTAATTTGTATTATAAAAGTACACCACGTAATTATGTAATTTGTATTATAAACGTAGTACTGGCAACATGGGTTAATTAATCTAAGCCACTGAAGGAAATAAAAAAAGATAACTACAGTAATAATTCAGGTATCCCCTCCATATGCTACCTACCGAAAAATCTTTACCTACCTTCTAGAGCGTGTTACCTACCTCTTGATGTCAATAATGGAATAGGGGGTAAACACGGTTGAGTAAACATGTCAAACGTAAATAAACGAATCAAAGCCTCAAGTTATGTCTCCAGTCAACCCAACGTGGTTAGTTCGGTTCGTGAAGCTGTTCAAGATGAGTGTCCGGTACCTGTACCGGAAAATAATTTACAACGATGCAACATGTGTGGAATTTTTAAAATCGAAAGGCGTACTACCGGATCAAGCCAACTGTTGTGATAAAGAACCGTGAAGTTTATGGTGGGGAGCTAAAACAATATTCAAAATCGATTCGAAAACGGGATAGTGACGGGAACATCATTAAAGCTCAATATTTACGCTGCTCTAGAAAGGGTTGCCAAACCAACCACTCCATGCGAAACACTAATACATTTTTTAAGACATGAACGGCAAATGCAACAGTGGTCTGTCACTCTGCGAGATAGTCGAATTAGTCTGGTACTGGAGCCAACTGGCACGGGTATGTGATGTGGAAAAATTGACGGGAAGAGCCAGATCTACCACAAATGACTTGTTTAATTTATGCAGGGACGTATGCGTCGAAATGTAAGAAAAAACACAAAAATGGGTGCTGTAGGGAAGGAAGTTCGAATTGATCCTTGGTTTTCCTTTTCCAAGGAAAACGCAAGTACAACCGTCTCGGTGACCACAGCTCCTCCCGGGGTTGACGAAGACGGCGATGACCCAGAATCGACGTTGAAGGCGCTACATAATCTCATCCGAACCCAAATTATGGACAGCGTGTCCAAGATCCATGTATTTTCAGCACGTGTTGCAAGAACAACGATATTTTAGAAAGAAGACTTTTTGTTGTACCGAAAATGGACCGGGCCACTCTCCTTCCTATTATTAAGAAAGAAAGTTAAGTCAGGAGCACCGTTACCTCAGATCAGTGGAGAGCATACAGTACCCTCAGCAGCCACAGTTACGATCATCGGATAGTGAATCATTCCAAACATTTCATCGACCCTGCGACTGGTGCAAACACCCAAACAATAGAATGTTTATGGCGAATCGTCAAAGTTCGCTATGGCATCAAGCAACATGGTGTTTGCCAACTGCTGGAAAGAAAGCTTATCGAAGAATGGAGGCAATCAATTCATCCACATAATACATACATTCGACGCTTCCGTCGAGGACATGAAGAACTCCTCATCCCTACTGCAGTGACTATGGAGCTTCTGAGACGACATGCTGCTACTTGAAGTTAATGAGTACCCTACATTATGAGAGGTAAGCTGTTGTGGGTCTCAGAATTCTACATTTACCACTCCTATTTAATAAGGTAAATGTTTGACGAAATAAACGAGGGGAAAGTAGGAGAAGGGTCCCCTCTCTCGACCTCCTTACGCCCTCTCTCTCTGTCCTCTCTCTCATTCTCTGTTGTGTTACTAGTTCTACAATAAGTAGACAGTCAATTCGAATGCAGAAAACGGACTCACTATTTTATTGTTTATCTTGGAAGCAACTCGCTGGTAACCAAGAGTAACTGTAACTATAAGCTATGGGTCCAACACATCTCCCCTTCCTCAGACCGTTCCTGGAGGATCATCAGGTTTGAAAGGGACGAGGTGAAACTGATTTCGCTGGATCCTTCCGCCTCTCTCTGTCTCAACTAAATAAGATCGGGGTTGGTCCATCTTCCTCAAAACGCGTCCCGCCATCTTCATATTACGAATCCAGACATATTGTCCGGGTTCCAATTCCGGCCTCTCCGATGAAGCTCCGTGTCTGCGATCATACCGCCTTTTTGATAACCCTCTTCTCCTCTGCTCCTTATATCTCAGGACCGCATCGTCTATTAGAGCTGGTCTCAATGTATCTTGCAGTACTGGAACTGTGGTGCGGAGCTTGCGGCCCATTAGAAGCTCTGACGGAGAGTAGCCATTCTCAAGTGAGGTACTGTTGTAATGAAGAAGACCTTCCGTCCAATCGGCGCATTTTAAAATCAAAAGCTTGGCCGTCTTCACTGCAGCCTCTGCAAGCCCGTTAGATTGAGGATATGTAGGGCTACTGGTTACAAGCTCAAAGCCGAACTGCTTGGCGAAGTCTGTAAGAACGTGGCTGTTGAACGGGGGACCATTGTCGCTTCGCAGCTTGTGAGGCACTCCATGTCTGGCAAAAATCTGCTTCAGAATTCTCACTATGGTGGGGGCTTGGTTGTTTCTGACCAGATGAATTTCGAGAAACCGAGAATAGTAATCCTGGAGTACTAGATAAAGTTCTCCTTTCGCCTTCAAGAAATCGATCCCCACCATTGACCATGGTAGCTGCGGATAGTCTGTAGGAATCAGCGGGTCGGAATGACTCGAGCGATACTTGGCACACGTGTAACAGTCCCTGACCTTTCGCTCTATGTCAGCATTGATACCTGGCCACCAAACCGTTTCCTGAGCAAACTTGCGACATTTTCCAACCCCTAAGTGACTTGAATGAAGTTTGTCCAACATTAGACTCCTCAGTGCTTTGGGAACCAAGATTCGCGTGCCATACAAAATCATGCCGTCGTGTGAAGAAAGTAGATGTTGATACTTGTGATATTGGCGGAGACAGGGGTCATCCTCCCGCTCCCACCCATCTGCCAATTTCCTGATCACAGATTGTAGGGTCTGATCCTTCAAGTATTGTTCCTTAATAACGTTGTGTAGAACATCTGAAACTGGTAGTGTGTTGAATATCAACTGGTCGTTTGCTTTGAGGACTTCTCCAAGTTCAAAGTCAGCAGCATCTAGTCCGGCATCAGTGGTCCTAGACAGCGTATCTGGAACATGAAAGTCTTTCCCCGAAACATGAGTCAGTGTGTAATCAAACTTCATAAGTCGCAGGCGTAAGCGTTGCAAGCGGGGAGTTAGTTCAGCCAAAGGTTTCGACCCCATTAAAGAAATTAGAGGTTTGTGATCAGTTTGCAAGAGGAAATGCTTTCCCAACAAATACAAAGAAAGGCGTTCACAAGCCCAGGTCAGTGCGAGTGCTTCCTTCTCGATTTTTAAGTAGCCTCGTTCGGTCTCAGTCAATCCACGTGATATATACATTGCGGGACGATACTGTCCCTGAACCTTCTGTTCTAGTACTCCCCCTAGAGCAAAAGAGGAACTATCTGCGGAGACCCTGATGTCATTGTTAGGCTCAAATTGCTGTAGAATTGGTGTCGCCGTCATTGCGGATTTCATTTTGTTGAACGCCTCAGTGTGCACCTGTGACCACAAATACTCGGTGTTAGATTTCAGAAGGTCTCGCAGGGGTTTGGAAAAATCTGCAGCATCTTTGACAAATCTTGTTAGGTAGTTGTACATTCCAAGGAACCGTCGTAGTTAAAGTCCTTTGGGGGTTCCATTCTGCTGACTGCCTCAGTTTTCCTAGGATCTGGAGCGATGCCTTCTGCAGATATCAGATGTCCTAGAAAGACGGTGGATGATTTGCGAAACAAACTTTTTTCTCTGTTCAGCGTAATGTTGTGTAGTTTGAACCTATTTAAAACCTTGCGTAGACGTTCGTCATGCTCCTCGCGAGTCGCCCCAAAAACGAGGACGTCATCCATCAAATTAGCACAGCCCTCTAGACCATCAAGAGCCTGACAAATACGTTTTTGATAGTGTTCTGGGGCCGAACAAATACCAAATGGCAATCTCTTAAAATAATACCTACCGAATGGAGTAACGAAAGTTGTAAGTTTTTGAGATTCCTCATCCAGCGATACCTGCCAGAACCCCATTCTGGCATCCAATTTGGAGAAAAGTTTAGCGCCTCTTATCCTGGCTAACGTGTCCTCTGTGGCGGGAAGAACAAGACGCTCTCGGACCACGAATTTGTTTAGTTCAGTGTAGTCCACGCATAGACGGATGGATCCATCTTTTTTTCCTACAACGACAATAGGGGCGCACCACTCCGTGCCCTCGGTAACAGGAGAAATTATGTCGTTGGCTTCCATTCGTCGAAGCTCGTCCTTGACTGCTGGAATTAGAGCGAACGGAACCCGGCGTGGGGCTGTAATGGCATATGGTATGGACTGGGCCTTCAGCTTAATCCTGTACGGGCCGCCTGCCATGACTCCTGGAAGAGGTTGAAAAAGTTCTGAAAATTCATCCTCCACCTGTACTTCTAGTACGGAAGGGCACCTGTTGACTGATATAAGCTTTAGCCCCTCTATCGAAGACCTTCCCAGAAGGGGGGTCACCAATTCCTGTATGACAAAAATTTGATCCTGGGTGGAGAAAGGTCCGTAGCGGAGTCTTGCAGAAAATGTTCCCAAGCAGGTGAGAGTGCCCCGCCCAGCATGGCTTATCTTCCCACGATACGGAACCAAAGCCGACGGTGAAACCCCAATGCCGTTCAAGACGGACGGTGGCACACATGTCGCATCAGCCCCAGTATCAACTTTGAAAGTGACGGGATGTGAATTCAGGTGAATTGGAACCATAATAGGGGCCGAAAATGAAGTGCCAGAAACGTGATCAATGTGTAAAGCCGCAGTACCGAGTCTAATGGATTCACCCTCTAAATTTCTCCCCGAGTTCTCCAACGTTACTTCATCTGTAGCTGTGCGCTTCTTTTTAAAGCAGCATATCGCGAAATGTCCCTCCAACTTGCAAAAATTACACCTGGCTTTGGCAGCAGGACAACTGTCTTGGGTGTGGAACCCTTGACGGCCACAGCGGTAGCATACCCCTCTCCGAGATTGGCCTTGAACAGGCCCGGAAGAGCCTCTTGCCCTGTTGGTTGCCACTTCTGCGACCTCACGTTCGCCGCGGACCGTGACTTGTTGGCTCTTGACCAACTCCGATTGCTTGGCTCTATAGACAGCGGACGCTAAAGTAAGGCCACTGTCTAGCTGCAGTTTCTCCGAAAGCTTTGAATCAAGTACTCCTATGACGATCTGATCCCGAATCATTTCGTCTTTAAGGGCTCCATAGTTGCAAAATTTAATGAGCTGGTGTAGACGCGTCAAGAAAGAATCAAATGTCTCCCCATCCTGCTGGTAGCATTTCCTGAACCGCGCTCTTTCAAAAATCACATTTACATTTTTCTCAAAATATTTGGAGAATCTCTCTACTAAAATGTCGTAACTAATATCGTCCTCAGGTATGTTAAAGGAAGATAGAACGTCCTCACCTTCGTCGCCCAAGTGTCCCATCAGGCAGTTAGCTTGTACAGCGTCCGGCTCCTTGAATAGTCCTGAAGACATCCTATACCGCTCAAATCGCTTTAACCAGCGCGGCCAGTCGTCGGACTTGAAATCGAACCTGTCGGGAACGGGCCCTTGATACCGAAACCCTCCTGACTGAATCGGTGGTGGATCGTCGTGATCCTCTTGACGTCTCGCACGTCCTTTTGTCCGCAGCGCCATGTTGTGTTACTAGTTCTACAATAAGTAGACAGTCAATTCGAATGCAGAAAACGGACTTACTATTTTATTGTTTATCTTGGAAGCAACTCGCTGGTAACCAAGAGTAACTATAAGCTATGGGTCCAACACAATTCTCTCTCTATCTCGCCCTCTCTCTCTGTCCTCTCTCTCATTCTCTCTCTATCTCGCTCTCTCTATCTCGCCCCCTCTCTCTCTCTCTCTCTCTCCTACCCTTCCTGGCGTCTGCTGTGGTGATAACCGCGTGACGCCTCCTTCTCTCCTAGCACCTGCAATGGTGATGACCGCGGGGCGCCCTTACCTCTAGCACTTGCTGTGGTGATAACCGCGGGGTGCTAGCCTCCTTCTTCCCGGCGCGTGCTGTGGTGATAACGGCGGGGCGCACTTTCTCTAGCACCTGCTGTGGTGATAACCGCGGGGCGCACTTTCTCTAGCACCTGCTGTGGTGATAACCGCGGGGCGCTAGTATCTTCTCCCAACTAACGCCTCCTGTGGCGATAACCGCCGGGAGTTAGCAAAATACTCCAACGGAGCATATCCTTCACATATCCACCAGCCCTACCTACACCCCGCCATGTCATAAACCTACGCCCAGGCTTATAACATAAGCCAAATCTTTTTTTGTGAATTGTAGGTAGCATAGTAGACAAGTGAAAGCCGGCAGGTAGCATATCGAGTGGCTAACATAATTTATTGTCAGTGATCACTACGATTTACCAAGGCAATGAGGAACTTTCATGGGTCAGAATTTTGCTCCTCAGATCGGATTACGCACCGCTAAAAACCTGCTTTTACCCATTTTCAGGTCGAGATTTTATCAGTGTAAACTGTGAAACGGATGGGAAGAAAAGTGCGTGAAGTTATACTTCAAAAAAGTCCTCCGCAGAATGGGCACTGAGGGTCTTCTTTACAAGGAAAGGGGCTTTGATAGCAGAAGTTCCAGAATTTCAAGGCCCACTGTCGTACTTTCTTACATAGAGTTACATTCCTACCTTTCATGTTGCTCATTTTCGGAAAACTTTCAGCACAATCTTTCTTTTCACAAGTATGAAAATATGGCTAAATGAATATCTCAATTACCCTGAACGAGCGTTAAATACAATAAAGCATAAAATACATTATATAAGATAGATACATAACCCAGAAGAAGGTAGGTATTATTGTTTTACTGATATCAGATCACTGATATTTTTCACTGACCATTGATTTCATTGATAATTTCATTATAAATATTATTACAACATTATCGCAGCTATGCCTACGTGTATCTGGGACCATATTTGATCTGGGATGATTTTTTTTTTTGAAAATTTATTGAATAGTGATTTTTTACTATCTAAGAAGATTTGAATCAAACTCTGAGAGTATGATGGAAACTAAATCCTTTGGGGTAAATCCCGCACATCTGATTGTACAAAAAGATTAAAATTACATACCGTAGGGAAGATAGAAGCAGTTCAGAGTTTTTAGTTTTTTAGGAAGTTTTTAGGAAGTTTGTCGGTTACTGCATTTTCAGTATACTTAGCTGATGAAATAATGTTGGATTTTTAGATTTTTGTTTGAAATCTTTGACAGGCATACTATTATATTGTTGGAACACTTCATCTCATGAGCTCACAGGATTCCGATGAGATTTAATGGATACCCATTCAGAGGACTGGTCCATAGATGACGATTTCGTTATTGAATAATGCGATACGAATTAATTAGAAAGGTACCTATGTCCATGTAATGAAGTAAGGATGCTGCATGTTAAAAGTCTCTCCATATATACCAATCCATGTCCGTCTCAAAAAGGTATACGTATTACTATCATTCGCTGTAGTGAAAAGCCTTTTGGAAGCGAGCAGGAAGGGTGATAGGACATTATCCGATTTCAAAGGTGGACGACTGACGCAGCGATCGAATTCGATAAGAGAACTTCGAATATAATCGCATATAGAGAGATTACGCATAGTAAGGGTTTTCCCGTGCAGTAACAGAGCAGTATCAGAGGGTTAAACATATAATTGAGAGATCTCGGCTCAATAGGGGCAAGACCTTCCAAAGGGGTTGGAAGGTAACAATATAAAACAAAGCTGTGAACCACAAGCTAATCCATCAAAGGGGCGAAAGGGCGCATAGTAGCGCAGCGTAGCGGCCCTAATAGGTATTATATTCTATAGAGGGTTAATGCACGGAGGCAGTACGGCTTATGGGAAACCAATTGAGAAGATAAGGAACGTGTCATGTGGTAATGATTAATGTACTTACTGAAAACTTGGTCTTGGCAAAGCTCCAATCGAACCTCCCTTCTCTTTCCAAAGATCTAGAATACACGTTCCTACAATGGATCAGGTGTCGACACCGATCCCTGTTCAGTGGCATCCTATATTAGTATGGAAGATCGCGGAAGGAATAACACTATTTGACGTTTTGTCTCCAATTATAAAATCCACTGAGAATATAACTCCAACATACTATTCCACAGGATATTAATTCGAGCTAGGTATATTGATACAACAGGATTGAAAATCGCATGGATTAATACCCGTATTTATGAACGCTCCTTGAACAGCTCCTTCACTTGGCATCAAGGAAGCCTTGAGCAAGGAATCCTTTACTGCTATTGCTGTCTTGAAAATATTTCGTATATTTATTAACAGTTCGTCAACGAGGCCTTATTCCAGGAGCATTTCAAATCAAGGTCAAGGAAGAGATAAGAGGCAACCATCAAGGAGGCCTTATTCGAGGAGCACTTTCAAATCAAGGTCAAGGAAGAGATAAGAAGCAACCAATCAGTACGCGCCAGGAACCGCCATTTGCAGGCTTTTCGTGGTGACTTTTATTTCAGCACAGGTGGCTTTCCATAAATAATATTCAATACGGCTAGCTGAACACTGAACCTTGTGTTCACTTGTGTGGAAGAACGTTGAAGGAAGAAGAAGAATACGAACAACAACAAAGATTACAATTTACATCTTCATTTACTTGATTTGAAATCCCCGTG
Source organism: Leptopterna dolabrata (assembly GCA_954871275.1). Lineage (NCBI taxonomy): Eukaryota > Metazoa > Arthropoda > Insecta > Hemiptera > Miridae > Leptopterna > Leptopterna dolabrata. The sequence continues at coordinate 47,386,097 of OX940974.1, read as the reverse complement.
ATCGTCCTCCTTCTGACTCCGGCTTCTGAAGTTGTGACGTACGATGGAGAAAAGAAAACTGTATTCTAGCATAGAAAAAAACTTCATAGACGAATTAGTAGCGAAAAACAACACCGTCATTGAAAATAAGAAGACGGATGGCGCAACCCTCATTGAAAAAAACATGTTCCAGAGCATACTGAGGTTGTAATTAGGAGAGACTGGCCCTGGGTGAGTGCTGTCGGGTCGCGGCGCTATCTCGCGCCACTTGCACCAACTGCTATCCTATCATTCGGCGCTAGGCGTGGGCTCACATCAAACATTTTGTACCTACGTTAGTACAAAAGCACTTGTTAGTTCCCCACTCCGCCCAGGTTCGTACAACGTCACATTAATCTGGTCATATTAGGTATAGTTCGTGCAGATACCATAAGTCCTTTTAGTGAGTTGAGGTTCCTACCCGTAGGTATAAGCCATTATGCAATAAACTGGTAAACCAGCTAGTTGTGATAATTATTATGTACCTACCTAGGTAAAAAGAGTATTTTCTCATCCAAGTTGCGATTTTTGAACCTCTCAGTTACCTACCTGAATGGAAAAAAAAAAAAAAATACTAACTACCTGTGAGTAGAATACTAACGAACTGACCAGAAAAAAATACTAACGACCTGTGAATAGAAAAAAAAAATAGTAACGACATGTGCCAAAGAGACGGAGAGAGAGAAAGGTTACCATGCTACTAAAACGACATTTATGAAACTATTCAGTGAAATTCGGTGATTCATGTGTGGTTTGATATTCAGTTTACATTAATCATTATGAATGATCCCTAGGAAGGTGTCTGTAAGATAGCTTACCTGGCCTTGTACACCTATTATAACAATCATAGTGGGCGACTGGAAAAAGGAGTTATGAGTCATTTAAGAGACATTACACGAGAAGGGGAAATAGCCCGAAAAAAACTTGTAAGAATATTCAACAGATGGCAACACCGTCGAGGGCAAATTAATATTCGCTCTCAGTTCGTTAATAATTGACCGATTTTCAATAAGTAAACTGTATTGGATTCAGAATCAGCATGGAATTTCCGGAAATTGGTTCTGGTGTTCAAAATTTGTACATCTGGGTCACTGGCGTTCGAATTGGGCTAATTTTTTCGGAAATCCCAACTACCCAAATTCTAGAGGGTTGTGTCCTGATTACTACGGTTTTTTCAAATTTAAAATTGGACCACTAAAACCCCATCAATTACTGTCCAGTAGGTGAGGGCGAGGGGTTGGGGAGGAAGACAGCTCTTAAATGGGGGTAGGCGGCTTCCCAGTCGGGCCCGAGGCCTCCGCGGCGCTCAGGTACCTGACTTGTAATTCTCTTCCAGCAATCGTTTCTCCCAGCTAACCATAACTGTGTCTACCAAAACAGTCAGTTTTCCATTTATCATTTTCAATAATGAACCTTTGTAACTGAGCATGAAAAATTCCCCCCTCCCCCAACCAAATGTGATGGTTTCCGTTTCAAGGTATGTAGAATCCGAAAACAGAATAAGTAACGCTACAAATTATTATACAACGGTTTATTATTTACCAGTATAGATGATCACTGTTTTCTGAACTTCCCACAAGAGAGCCCTTAATCGAGTACTGGATCCAACCGTGCAATCACATTTCATAAATGTGCGGCGGAATGAAGAATTCTATAATTATTATTTGTATATATAATTTTTATTCTATAAATTATTGCCGTTATTCGTGAAGCGTACCTAACGTTTGTTCAGATTAAAAAACTACCTATAACAAAATCCAAAACAACCATCATTCTTCAAACAAAGTATCACGATACAACCAACTCGATTTCATACAGACATGCGTAACTGTAATCAGGTGTTCCCTAGCAGTGATATCTGAGCCGGATTTATATAGTTTCATTCACGATCAGGGATCAGAAGTGGACTGAAAATCAGAGAGTGTGGGCTGTTCGTTGACCGAAAATTTGGATTTTTGGGTGCGTCACCCGATGGCTGGATTGAATCATTGAAATTAAATGCCCTCAATCAGCCAGCAAGTTGACGATAGCTGATGCTGCGTCCAGAAACAAATCATTCTTTATATCTCACAAAGATTTGAAATTGAAGAGAACCCATCCCTATTACTTTCAAGTCCAAGGGCAACTGCACATTGCGGGAGCCACTAAATGTTATTTCGTAGTGTACACGGGCAAAGACATGCACATCGAAGAAATTCCAATCGACGATGAGTTATGGAATCAAAAGATGGAGAAAAACTCATTTACTTTTACCATCATGCCCTGCTCCCTGAATTGGTAGATTCAAGATTGACGAGAAGCAGCCAAATTCGGGAGCCAGAAGTCTCTTTTGATGAGTTCTTATTACTCAGTTGATACTGTTACTTTTGTTATTTATTTCCGAAGAACCAAAAAAGTTATTAATTAATAAATTGAAATTGTAACAATTTCGTTGCTACGTTCATACCCCTTCATTAGCAAATCTCACGTTTGCTCTATCATACTTTTCGATTTATTAGAACATTATGTATGAACAACCTACCAAATTATTCCAAGTGTCTTTCAGATTTGAAAATTTTAGGTGTGATCGTCCTGGAATAACGTCGATTTGAAAAGAATGAAAAATAAAAAATTAATGATTGCGCAGGCACTGCTTTAACGTCCTAATTATCAAGTACCTACACGTTGTGTACAACAACACGCCAATATTTTGGTTTTTAAAGTAGGTAGGTGGTCTGAAAATTATCGATGTTGAATGAACAGGAATGTGTTGTATAAAGTTTGTGCGTCATGTACAGAGGCGGGCAACTCGTTGAACAGATTGGGGTACAATAAGTTTTGAAATGATTATTTCAAACGGCCAAATAACCAATTATTACTCAACAGGTCAAATAAATATAACGATGCTATTAATTTTTAAGTGAACTTTGGTCAACTCAGGTTGTATGATACACGTGGGTATGGATTAGTTTATAAATCAACTGAGAAAGCATAATTATATACCTTCCACAAATTTGGTCTTGATTCGAGATAACCGTCGGTGTCCATTCTTCGAAAGTGCGTAGGTAGGTACCTTGGTTGCCAGAGAATATATACGGATTTCGAGGTTAAAGCAGAGGTACCTAGTACTCGTCCCTAATGAATTACGTCCAACTGGCGTTGAACTTTGAATTCAGGTATTTGGGTAATTTAATTTATTTTTTATTTGTAGTAGGCTATTTGCAGTTTCAGGCGTCTGACCTCGAAGTCACTAATTTTTGTTTAGGAAATCGTATATTCAATCGATCGTCCAATTTGGTACTTATAATTGGATTCAAATGCGATCAGTTGGATTGGGAAGTGGGGAGAGGTGCTTAGTTTAATTTTGGTGTACCTACCTAGGTAAGATCCTATACACTAATCAAATAAAAATAAATTACATTTATTAAAATAGGTACTAATAATGTTAAAAAGTAAAAATAAATTATAACTCAAGATCCTTGTTTCATTTATTTGATTATTTTTTTATGTTATCATCCCTCCCATGACTGGTGCATAAAAAATAGCTCACACTCTCGTGTAGTTTGGCACTTGGTCATGGATGGGCCCAAACAGTTTCATAGCAAACCTCGAACAGGGAGGAAGAAATCTAAAATTCTTGAATGGTGGGGCAAAAACTGTTCTCGGAAATGGTAGGTATCCAAGCTGCTCGGGCGGCGAAACCCCTCCGAAGGGGCCTGGGAAGCCGCCTATCCCCATTCAAGAGCTGTCTTCCTCCCCAACCCCCTCGCCCCTCACCGTCTGGACAAGAATTGATGGGGTTTTAGTGGTCCATTTTTAAATTTGAAAAAACCGTCGTAATCAGCACACAGCCCTCTAGAATTTGGGTAATTGGGATTTCCGAAAAAAGTAACCAAATTCAAACGCCAGTGATCCAAACATACAAAGTTTAGAATTTCGAACACCAGAACCAATTTCCGGAAATTCTATGCTGATTTTGAATCCAAAGCAATTTACAGATTGAAAATCGTTCAATTATTAACGGGAGGAGAGCGAATATTAATTTAGCTCATTTTGGTGCTGCCACGTGGTGGTGGCTTTTGGAACTAGTCGTCGGGCTATTTCCCCTTAACGAAGTGAACACGGTAGTTAGGTTATGTATTCAATAATAATATGAAGTTGCTTATCGCTTATGAAGCCGCTTAAAATAAAGGTGAATACATTTGAGAATTTTTAGCGACTTCTTAATTACTGAAAATAAGTTATTCTACTCGGCCGATTTTGAGCACCGTGGGCAAAGGAACTCCGGAGCTGTATGTACATTTAAGGAAAATATCGGAGAAACAATGGGAGAATCTGAACAGCTGAATTTATAGCAGTTTGCGCAAATGGTGCCAAACAGCGCCACGACCCGACACAGCACTTACCCAGGGCCAGCCTCTCCTGCAATATACTGTTATAGTTTTTACCAGTAGTATAAATTTATACCCGAATTCGAAAACAGAACTGAACTTTTTTATTAACAGAGCTGAACTTTTTTATTAGTCGCCTAAACAACTAACAAATTCAACGAAGTAACAACTAATGCAGTAAACTCACACCCCTTCTTCGGCCCCCTCTCGCAAATTCTGACTGTCCGCATAAAAGATGGCCAAGGTGTCAGCATGGACTATGCAAGCCTTCTGCTGGTGTGTCCTGATCCGAAAGACCATAGCTGACAATGCTTTTAGCACTTTGCAAGGTTCAATCCAAGGGGACTGTAGCTTCCGACACACGCCGAGCCCCCTCCGAGGTCGATAGTGCCAAACGAGGTTGCCTGGCTGGAACTTCGGAACGCTGCTACGGATGTCATATCGCCTCTTTGTCAGGAGTGCCCTTCAACCATCTCGTGCACCTTCTCCATACCGAGCCTCAACTCCGTTGTGTAGCTCGTGACAGGCAGCTTCTCCTGAGGTGCCTTCCCCACCGGCAAATGCACGGGCGAAGTTAGATCCCTCCCAAAGTTGAGCGCGCCAAGAGAAAAGCCCATCATCACATGTTCTGTAGCTCTGCAGGCTAACAGAACTATGGGCAACTGGAGGTCCCACTGCGTCTGGTCACCCTCAACTGTCTTGGCCAGCATCCCCCACAGAGTGCGGTTTAAACGTTCCACCAGCCCATCGCTTTGTGGCCTCCCCGGCGTGTTACGGGTTTTCACGGATCTGAAGCAGTCGCATAACCTCTCTGAATACCTCTGATTCAAACTCCAACCTTGATCTGAATACAAATCCAGCTGTATGCCATAATGGGAAATGAGGCTGTCCACCAAAAAATCAAAATCAAAGGCAAAATCTTTCACAAACCTCCAATTATATGAGCACATGACCACAAACGTCCTCAGCTCCTTAAAATTCCTTGGAACTGCCCACTGGAGCACCTTGGCTGCCTTCATCTGATACACTGCTAGCCCTTCCCCCGACATCACATACCCCAGGTATGTCACCTGTCTCAAAAAGAGGAGGCACTTCTTTGGGTTCAGCAACCACTTTACATGGTCCTAAAAATTGGGGTTATCGATCAGCATATGGTCCAAATACACTTTCGTTTGTCCAGCCCACACCTCCTCGTGTAAGATCCTCCCCATTGCTCGCTAAAACGTGGGTGGTGCATTACATAACCCTAAAAGGCATGGTCCCCATGGAGTACAGAAAGCTGTCTTCTCTTTGTCTCCCGGTTCGATCGGCATCTGCCAATACACACTCTGTAAATCCACGGTTGAAAACCATGGGCTGCCGGCCAGGTCTCCAACCAACTCCTCTATCTTTGGCAGGAGAAACGAATCCTTCTAAGTCACGTCATTCAACTGTTGGAAGTCCATACAAAACCCAGTCGACCCATCTTTCTTTGGCACTAAGACAATCGGGCTGGCCCAGGGACTACAGGAGGCTTCAATAACCTCGGTGCTCTCCATCTCTAAAATCAGCTTCTCCACTTCCACTAGTCAGTGGGGAGGGATTCTCCTGGGCGCTTGCCGGATGGATTGGCTATCCCCCACCTCAATTAGATGTGCACACCCTTCAGTCTTCCCCAATTCATTCCCGGACCTGGCAAAAACATCTCTGTAGTCCACCAATAATTCCTTCACCATCCACTGCTGTCCCGCGTCTAGGTGACCCTTAGCTTCCTCTTGGAGTTCAAAACAGTGGGTAGGTAGATCTCCTGGCTCCTTGGTTTTCTCCCCTTGTGCAGTCCCAACGTCAAATGGAGTGGCCTGGTCCGGGTCATCCCCTTCATTGTCCAGTTCCACCACTCTGCAGGCAACTTCAGGTATTCCATCAACCCATTTCCCTTCCACAACCATTCAATTGCCAGCAGCGTTGATCAGGCACTTATGGTTGGCCAGGAAGTCCATGCCCAGGTCCATGCTCTGCCTGTATGGCTGCCAACATGCCGTCTGCTTAAGGTTCTTCCCATCCCCCAAATCAAGCTGGAAGTCTGCCAGGCCTCTAGTGGGTATGACATCCCCTGACACTGACCGTATTCTCCCCCCCACCAACTATTTAGCAGTGATACCTTTATCCTGTCAACCAGTTCGTCCTTGGCAATCATCCAGGTAGCTCCTGTGTCCACTACCATGTCGCAGGGTATCCCGTTAACCTTCCCCAACAGAACTAGTGATGATCCAATTCAAGCTCTGTAGATAACGCTTGCTCCCGGTTGGGCGTCGGCAGACCAGGGGCGTCCGAGGACGAAGGGACTTGCACCCTGAGGTCCGTTCGTCCCCACTCATTCCGACCTGTGTTCATTTTCGGAATGTGCATGAGTGTCTGGTGGTGGACCCTTCCGTGTTGGGACTGGCGTGCTACCCCACTGTGGAACATAGACAGTCATGGGCCGAGGCTGGGGGCAATGTCTTGCGAAATGCCCTTGTCCAGCACATCACCAACAAGTAATGGCTCGCCCAGTCGGTCTCTCCTGACACTGCTTCATTGCCTGTCCTCGGTACCGGCTATTGTCTTGAAGGCATAAAACGGGACTGCTGGTTGGGCCCTCAGTCTCATCCAACATTGACAGCTCGTCAGGCACTGCTAGCCTACAATTCCCAGCAACCGGCACCTGAAGGATGGCTTCCAATCTTTTAGCCACTTTGGCCAAGAGCCATCTTGGCTCTTTGGGGTCAATGATGAGCCCAGCCGTTTTTCCCCACGGCCAGCTCGAACTGTAGGCAGTAAGTCTCCCGCTCCTCAGTCCCCCCCAAACTTGGTAGGCTTGAGTGTGAGCCCCTGCATCTTTCATCCAAGCTGCTTATTCCCCACCGGCGGCTCAGGCACCTCCTGTCCACCAACCAAAATAACCCGCTCCAACACGGCCACTACTGCTTCCAACTGACTTTGCAGTAACCGCTCCACACCCTCCAAATGCTGCTGCAGCGGAAGACGTGTGTCCCCCAAAAATGCACTCCTCCCGCCAGTCCACAGGTCCATCATTTCCTGCACAATGATCCAGCGGTACTTGGGTAGCATTTGTGCCCTCAAGTTCGCCTATGACGTTGTTGGACTGCAATTCATTATTTTCCACCCTTCCCTCTGTCAAATCAGTTGGTGATCGCCTGGTTGACGGGGTGTTCACATTATGAACTTTTTATTCATTATGAACGTATGCACCCAAATGTCCTTCAGGTGGTGAATGTCCTACACTTTTATGCGGTCTGTCCTACCTTTAGAACAAAATGAGATGGTAACCCTGAACTAGTCTGGTGAGTAGAGTGGAACCCTGCGCGGTGTCCCACCTGACTACATTGGTCGGGTCACTACAGTGGTCGGTTGGTAGGTTGCTCTAACTGGTTAAAATAAAGTAGAGTTGGGCGCCTAACTTGAGGTGCCTTCGCCTTCCTGGTCGACCGGCGGCGCGACGGCTGTGTTCTCACATCCTCAACCCTCTGGTGACCAACCCCCTCCCACCCATCACGACGCTAGTCCCCCTATGCGGGTTTGGTTCTACCTTTCTCATCTCGTCTATCTTTTAGATTTGTTGTTTTCTCCATCATTTTGCTCCTTATTCTGCGAATAATACACACACCTATATTTTCGGTCCCTAAAAGCAATTTTTCTCGACCCCAATAGATTATAAATCCGCAATGAGGAATGGAAGTGGGTCGGAATTTGCTGCTTTTGACCTCAGAATCGGCTCTCCAGCACCCTCGAAAACCCCCTTGAAAAAAAAAGAAAAAAAGGTGACGTCATCTGGAATTATATAACTCCCTCTCACTCGTTTCCCACGGAGGGAAGTGAGAGAGGGCTATACAGTATACATACTAGATGAATGCACGTTCATTCCTCATTTTCTTTGGCAACAATTTTACTCTCAATAAAAAGCGAAAAAAAAAAATCTGAAATTTTGGTCAGAGGCTCCATCTGGGCTTTAGTTGTGACTTCTATCTCGTTCCGATGAATTCGCAACCAAGGGTTACTTTGGATGAACAATGAATGCAAAATGAAGTTTCGAGCATTTTGGGAACCTGTTTGTGCGGGGTATCGTTTTCCATTTACTTTGGATTCCGAATCGATTGAGAGTCTCAGGCCTGCACGATTGCAAAATTTGCTAATAAGTTGGATAATGTTGGAGGTGAGGACAATAATACAAAAACGCTGCAAATTATTACATGACGGTTTACTATTTACCTGTACAGATGCCTCTTCTGCGTAGATCACTGTTTTCTGTGGTCAATACTTACCTACCCTCTTGCTTCCCACAGGACAGCCCTAAATCGAGTATTGTAGCCAGCTAGGCAATCACATTTCATGAATATGCGGTGGAATCAAGAATTCTATCATTAATTATTTGTTGTTATTCATGAAGCATAAAGTATGTTCAAATTCAAAAAGTACCTATCCACAAAATCCAAAAAACCATCATTCTTAAAATGAAATAATATCTCGGAACAACCAACTCAATTTCATCCAGTCATGCGTGATTATAATCAGTGTTCCCCACCAATGATATCTGGGCCGGATTTATATACCGTTTCATTCACGATCACGTTGACGAAGCTTTTCGGTGAAAATGAACGGCTGGACGTACAATGATCCGGGTGGTCTCAAGTTCGAGATCAATTCAAAACGTAGAAAAAAACATACCCATCTACTGAATGTTTTCGAGCGACGGCGTTCGGGAAATTTCAACCCCTATTTTTCACCCCTTAGATGATAGAGAGTAACGCTTCGCGGACCAGCTAGACCCCCAAACGGGCCTACGAACCGAATTTCGTTAATTTTGGTTCATGGTAACTAAAGGAAGTGCGAAGTACGGCACGGCGGACGGGCAGAAATTTTTTAATTCAGTTTTCGGATTCAACGTACCTTGAAACAGAAACCATCAAATTTTTGTTTCATGCTCGATTCTAAAGACGAACAGTAGGTACATGACATTGTACACGAAAATTACCCAATATTGTAACTGGTACTTCCCATAAAATAAAATGCAAAATCATGATAATCCAACATTGTGTGTGAATTACTTAGTATAAAATGTTGTCCAAAATCATATACCAATGGTATGTCCAAAATATCTACCTACACACACGTTGTATAAAATAAAATCCAAAATCGTTCAGCATTCATAGAATAAAATCTTGACATTTCAACAGTGCTTGAAAATGAAATCCGAAGTTGCGTAAATCCCAACATCGTACTTATAAAATAAACTCCAATATTGTATAAAATAAAATTGGAAAATGGTATAAAGTCGTATAGAATGTCGAAAAACGAACTTATTATGTATTAGCTGTACCTATCACATTATTTTATTGTATTTTTTTTTATTATGTAGGTTTTGGTTTCAAGGAATACCACCTTGTAGCAGCCAAAGTTTTTATTTGCGACGTTTCAATCCCTAATCATGCCTATAATGATAAATACTAGGTTGAAATAAATAGGGGAGAAGACTATAACAGACATACACTAAATAACTGTACAGATAAACAAAAGTCCTTGAGGGGTCTTACCTTATTGATAGAGTGGAGTTTTATCCATTGTACGTTCTTAATATTATAGATTTACAATATTTAAAATGATGTATTTACAGTTCTTGTAGATGAGGTGTTTTTTAGCAGATAAGCAGGTTTGGAAGAATTGAGAAGATGGCAACATGACATCATCTACAAAAGCTGTAAATACATCATTGTAAATATTGTATAATATTAAGAACGTGCAATGGATAAAACTCCACTCTACCAATAAGTAGCTCTATGTTGATTTTTTATTGTCCTTTGAAATGAATTATTTTTTAGGGTTTCTGTCTCACTCTTTTTGATCACGGATGTGTTGCTTAATCCTAATGCTAAAATGAGTTTTTCCAATGCTTTCAATAGACGTGTTTTTGTGTTTGTATTGTCCACCAACAAAGAAGTGGAGTGATTCTGTGATACGCCGCACACAATCCGTTTTTACAAATAGGTACCTACCTTCAGTTCACATAAGTTTTATAATAACATTCAGCCACGCTAAAAATCGATAGACAGGAAACGATTCACAGGAAATACGGTGGATACCAAATGTGGGAGCAAGTGGGACAGCGGAAGTAAGCCGGTGCCATAGGTCACCAGAGTGTAGGATGTCGCGGTCACAAAGCCACTCTAGTTACTTCTATGTCTACTGAACACGACACGCAAGCCCTGAACTAGCCAAAACTGACAATTCAGGACAAATGTAAAGCAACGCAACTACAACACGCGACTGGAAAATGACATAGGGTAAGAACCGTACCTATGTACCATGAAAAATGGATTTAGATAAGAGATCCAACTACATAGCGTACGAGCGGCTGCGGAAGTAGGCAGATATCATACGAGCAGAGTACCCCAACTGGAAGTTAAGGGACGGGTTTTCTCGATAATAAAATGTCTAAAATTCTCCACTTGCCTATCGAACTACGTGAAACGCTTACCGGTACGGCTGAGGTAGATCGCAGATGGCGCACAAGTGCTTGCAGGTAACTCAGACGAACTTCGAAGTTCGCAGTCAGGCTGAAGATCTTGCTGAACTTCCTAGACGACGCAGAACTGAAATCAGATGCGTAATACCTGATTACGTACATCGTTTAAAGAAAAATGAGTAGGCGACGAGTCAACCGCGACGTGGTGATGTGCAAGGGAAGCATTACATACCCAACTCGACGAAACTTGAGGATGATCGTAGATGAAACGCAGACAGTGGGTGAACCGACACACCAAGAAAAAAGAACAAGTGATGCGTCGGCGGCGGGCCAGACGAATGAAATTGAAATTCCCGACATAAAAATAAAAAAAATGAGAAGCCGGAAAAAACTAAAAACCCCAGCGGTAACGTGGCAAACTGGGACTGAAACACAAAACAGGAGACTAAACACAGAATACAGAATAAATTACGCTCCAGACACGACGGTGGTTGTACAAGCGGCGGGGTTCTTCTTCTTCTTCTTCTCTTGTTGTTTGTTGGAATGGAATGGAAATTCTCAGCTCAACTGTCCTCCTTTCATGTCGGACATAGGCAGTTTGTTGGATCAAGCCGTCATTGGCTGTGTGTGTTTGTTCTGATCTTCAATTTGTTAGCTCGTCTGCGGTGTAACTTCCCTTTTGGTTTATTATTCTGAGAATAATACACCTATGTATTCGCTCAGCAAAACATTTTTATAACACCCCCTCAAAATTTTTTCTTTTCCGATTCAAGGTGCGTAGATTCCAAAAAGCAATGTCCGTCCGCCGTCCGCTGTATCACGTGTACAGGCTACATTTTCGGTCTAAAAAAATCGTTCTTTCGCACACATGCTCCATTTGGGCCCTAGTTGTGTCCCGAAACTTTTCAGCCCGATCAGAATATACCCAGGGGTGTTATGAGTGAAAATGTGTGTAAAAATAGGTACTTTTTACGTTTTAGCAACATGTTGGTAACATGAGCTTTTAAGGTATCGTTTTTCAGGTTTTTGGGGACGAGAAGACCGAATATGAAGTCGATTTTGACCAGAGAATAGAAAATTGAGGTTCTACCAGATGTTCAGCTCCCGAAATTGATTTTTTATGAGTCAAAAACCTGGGAAATCGTCTGAAATCACCATCAAAATTGAATAACACTGGAAAAAGTGTCAACAGGTGGATCAAGACGATTAAATGGTACTATCAATGATCAGAGATAATTTATTTAAAAAAAAAACCTTATTCGTGTTTTGGGGGCCAAAATTGGTGAAAACCACCAGAGATAGCTATTTCAATTATTTTATATGAAAGAAAAAATAAATAAACAGCCAACATCTCTGTAGGTATGTCCAATAGAATAATAAACCCATGTGACAAGGACTTTGCAGCGTTTTAGCGAATTTTCGAAGAAAAGGAAGCTATTGTTCTCGGTCCAAAATTTTTAAAACTCAAATTTTCGAAAGATTTTTATACCAAAATCCGTTTCAGACCATCCTGAATTCACTACCGAAAGACACCAAAAATTATATGTATATATATATATATATTTATATATTTATATATATATTTATATATATATTTATATATGTATGTGTCATTCCAGACGATAACTCTCGAAAGAATTGAGATAAAAAGTTCAAATTTGCACGAAAAATCTGTCTTGGCAATCGACAGGCTAAGTTCGTAGATGGGCAGAATCGGGTCACTCTAAGGGGGAATTTTGGGGAGTTTTAGGGGGGAAAAATTACCCATAAATTCCCAAAATGAAGCAGTCTGACAAGTGACACCTCATTTTAAAGGTTTTTGTACGCTGAACACGATGGTGAAATCAGAATTGCGATATCTCATTCCGTTCTCAAACTGGAGCACTTTGAAGATGAAGGAACGTGGTTATTTCTTGAGATGTTCTTCCTCGTTCGTCTGCTCTAATCTGATAACGGAATGGGATATCGCAATTCCGACTTCACCATCGTGTTCAGCGTTGGAAAATCTACAAACCGAGGTGTTACTCGGCAAAAAATGGAACAAAAAATTTGTTACGTATCCAATACCTACTTTGTATTGGATACGTAACATACGTTCTGTACGTATGTTGGATAAGTAACTGTACGTATATTGTAGTACCAATACTACAATATACGTACATACTTGAATACCTATAATTACCCAATAAGTTTAAGATTCCCCATATTTGAATGGGATATCCCAAACATCACATTTTACATAAAATCAGTTATTTCTTCGAAAATTCGCTCTTATAGCCATGCTGCATGACTGTGGTTTTTCTTTATGCTGTTTATCTTTCCTCCCTATTCATTTTTTATTGTCTCTTCTTTTCTCGATCTGTTGTGCTTCATTAGCCTTACTACGTAATGATTCATCTTACCTTGTTATATTCTGTGGGTAGTTTATAGTATCTTTATACTTTCACCTAGCTCTTCATAATGGAATCATTCAGTATATTGTAGATTACTAGTAGTAAAAACCCATAAATTCTTCATACCTAACCCTCCAGGAGCGAAGACACCTACCACCACGTATCCGTCAACAACTACACCTACCATATCAATGTAACTTCCAAACTATGGCAGAATCATTAATCAGACGAAATAATAATTGTTAATATATGGAAACATACCTACATTTTTACATCACATATCTGATAAGCGATTATGTGATAGGTATATCACATAGCTCAAGTGCATGCCTATATTTTCGAGGCATCGTTTTATAATTTTTCTTAAAACTTGAACATTGTCAGGAAAAAACACGTACCTAATTTATCATTCAACACTTGGAGCTAGACCTCCAATATCCAAGCATTATAATATATTATATCCTATCTAACACAGAAAGACAACAAACAAATTTGAGCAATTACATTTCTGTATCAGATTCAAGGAGGATAATCAGTTTTGTTGATCCACAATCTCAACAGAACATAGATTAACTGTTTATTGAGCACAGAAAAATACTACCTACTAAGATAGGTTGGTTGACTTGACTATTTCAGTAACTGGACATGGTAACGCCCTACAGCTCTACTCATATCGTAGATCCTACTGAACTGACAAGATAAGAGGGGGCAAGGCGTTAGGGTATCTATATTTAGCATCCAATCATCCATGAATGCTACAAGAAGAACCCTCGCTTGTACCTCCTCAGAATATTTGCTACTCCCCCATTTCCCATGTCAAGAGGACGCTGCTGCCTCCCACGGTCAAACGGCGACTTGTGCTTTGGTCAACACTCCGCCGATGGGGTCTGCGCACTTTTTTTTTTAAACGAAATTAGATTCCTTCCTGAGAATTTTGACACCAACCGCACTGTCCTGCGATAGGCCCTACGCCATTGCACCCCTCTCGCTTGGGCGGGACTCCCCTGCCCACTGTGACGTAAGAACCTCTAAAAACTTTAAAAAACCATAGAAAAAGAACTACTTATCGTAGGACAGTACTGTTGGTGTCACCATTCTCAGAATGGAATCTAGTTTCAGCCGCTTTTGTGAACCATGCGCATAACCCCATGAGCTGTTGTACCGACGAACCTCATCCTGAATTGCGATCCAAATCCGCAATGTGTGCTGGTTTTTGAAGGAGAAGCCCTCACCAACCACATCCTAGCTGTGTAAGAGCTGGCCGTTTTTAAAACCGTAATCTGCCTCTCACCCCATCTCCTCGATTGAAATTCGCCGTCGACACCATCAGGGCCTCAACAAGCGCTTTTTATTTTATTATTTTTCATGTTTGAAAGACTTTTATTTTTTACCTATCACTAAGACCTTGGCCTCATGTAAATACAAAGAGTGTGTGTACTACATTCCGGTCTTCTATGGTTTTATTTCGAACTATGAAAGGCTCGCTTTTAATAGAATTTTGGAATAGGTATTCAAAGGGGATAAGTAGATAGCTATTCATTTTGCTACGATCCTTCGTTCATGCCATTTCCGCCACCTGTGGATGTTAAGTTGAATTATGGAAATTGAATATAAACAATAACAAATCACCTAACCAACACTGCCATTTTATAACTGTATAAGAGGCACTTTATACAGTCATGTATACAGGCTGTTATACAGGTACTTTATAGTTTTGAATGAATCTTCAGTGCTTTCCATCAAATTTTATACCATAACACTTTTAATTCCTACGGCCATATCGTTGGTAAATAGTGGGACGCTATAAAATCAAAACGAAGTTGATTAATCGATGTTCACCCAAGACTCTCAACTTTTCGGGCAAGACATTTAATTACAGATTAAAGCTCTGTCTTTATTAACAACACTTAGCTTGGGAAGTAATCAATGGCTCGTTTCATTTTAAGGAAAAGAGAAGGGTGTGGCGGGTGGGGGTACTCCCTTCGCAGCCTTCTTCTTCCTACCTTCATCTCCCACAACTCACCCCCAAGCACCGGCCTTTCTCTCTTCCCTTTTACACTTTAGGTCTTTTATATAGAATATATAAAGGATGGCTGTATCAAAGGCAGACCCCTCTTTGTTAACTTATAATATCGGGAGGAAGGTTGCATTATAACGAGGATTCGGGAGGCCGGGACAAGAGTGGAGGGAGTAAAGAGTGGTAGGGTAGAAGGTGAAGGGAGGTAAACCAGAAAGAGAGAGATAGGTACCCGAAGAAAGGAAAGCACAGAAGAGTCGAGATACAACCCCCTCCCCGCCCATCATTCATACCACCCCTTCAACAACCTCCCCACCACTAGCCTCTTTTCCTATAATAAAACCAAATTATGTGCCACGCCTTAGTAGCGAGTTGCATTATAAGAAACGTATAATTTTACGAATTACTTTCAACAAGAGAGAACATGACGGATTATAAAACGCAGCGAATTTTTCACGACGGTTCATTATTTTTTGTATGGTTGTACATCCTTCCTGGAACAATTTTCTGCCATTGTGGATATTCGTAATTGTTCTCCAAATCGCATCCTTATTTTAGCGAATTGTTGTGTGTACAAAATTAATTGTACCTACATGCATTTTGAGGAATATTTCGATTCCTATCCGTTTCAAAGCCTCCTGAATCTACCCCCTATATTAAACTTTTGCTTCCGATTCTACTGATATTGGTATCTAGCGGAAGCCTAGTGATCACTTTGTGGAGAAAAAAAATTTGTGTCCTCCAAAATCAAGATTTCCACTTACGTTTTGCATAATAAGACCTTTCACATCAAATTTTGTTCCTCGTCTTTCTGTCTGTCGGCCTCAGCATCTTGAGTCCGGAAATACTTGCAAAGCGCATAGGAAACAATGAGATGCGATTTGGACGGCAGTTGCGAGACGGGCCCTAGATGGTTCCATAGGAATTTCATCAACTGATCGTAATGTTAGACTGCGCATGCGCAAACGTGAAACCCTTGCTGCATGCAATACTCCGGTTAATCTCTGTCCGATTATGGTGTCAACAAGGATTTTCGATAATATCGAACATATTTATATACCCATATATCAATTTCATGTAAGTTTAAGTTTCTGCAGGTAGATGGCTGAGATTCATCAACAAACAAACCTTTAATCTAGGGACGCTATTTTTGAATTTTTGAAGAATACCGCTATTTTTGAATGTTCGAAGTTTGAAAATCGCTATTTTTCGCGTTTTTTTATGTTCTTATCGTTGACGTTCTTGTTGTTCTTTGACGGGCTACAGCCTCACAGATATAACTGATCGAGCTAAAATTTTGCACACGTATTCGTTATGCTCTAAGGAAGTGCTTTTAGTGCATTTTGTCCCCCTCCCCCCAATTTTGAAAAATTGTAAGTAGGTAAGTAGGTAGGTACTGATACTGAGTATGTAGGTACTGAGTAGGTACTAAGCAGGTAGTTCTGAGTAGGTACTAAGTATGAAGTTCTGAGTAGGTACTAAGTAAGTAGTACTGTAGCGTCACTACAGTTGATTATTTGGAACAGGTTTCAATAGTTCCATGGTGCGCTGCAACTGGGAAACGAGCTGTGAAGCTTCTTGCTCCGCCGGAGTGTCAAAAAACTCGCCTGGCAGACGAAGTGTGGTACCATATACCATTTGCGACGTAGAAGCTTTCCAATCTTCATGGACTGCAGAACGGATGCCTAGGAGGGTAACTGGGAGGCGCTCAATCCAATTTGGAGACGCATGTGCACGAAGGGACGTCTTTAGAGAGCGATTCAGCCGCTCGACCAAACTATTTGCCGCGGGATGGTAGGGAGACGTGTGGATGTGGCGCATTCCTAAAACTTTTGAAAGTGAACGAAACAGCGACGATTCGAACTGACGTCCCTGGTCGGTTGTAATCTTGAGCGGTACCCCAAAACGACTGATCCAGCCACAAAGGAGAGCCCGAGCAACGGATTCAGCTGTGGAGTCAGCCACAGGGATACGCTCTGGCCAGCGCGAGAAACGGTCGATACATGTGATGCAGTACGAATACCCCTGACATGGTGGAAGTGGGCCTATGACGTCGACGTGAATGTGAGAAAACCTTTCTCCCGGAACCACGAATTCGCCCAGAGGGCTGACTGTATGCCTCTGAACCTTGGCACGTCGGCAGTTGGTGCGTGTGCGGGTCCATAATTGGCAATCATGAGTCATAGATGGCCAAATGAACCTCGCCTTCAGCATCTTCAGCGTGGCTTTGTTTCCTGGATGGGAGAGATTATGGACGATATTGAATGCGACCTGCCGAAATTTTTGAGTGATATAAGGGCGCACACGTCCCGTAGATGTGTCGCAGTAAATTGGAACGCTGGAATTGTACATGCAGATTTTGGAAAACTTACATGAGGTGGAGTCTAGCAAACCCTTCAATTCAACGTCGGCTTCCTGCTCCTCCGCGAGCTTGACCCAATCGATTTCATTCATGGACAATCAAAGGTAAGGACCTTGGCAATCAAGGGTAAGGACACAACCGTCGGCATAGACCGCCTAAAGCCCGCCTACAATCTCGCACCGCTTGGGCAGTCTGTGGAGGCCTTGGAAGACCCACCTCCTCTTTCACCAAACTCAACGGGAGCTCCAGGGACTCCGACTCGGCGGGTCTCTTTCTTCGAGGGGGAGTGACTGTAGCGTCACTACAGTTGTTTAATTCATGACTGTTCAAAATTTCATATGTTCACAAGTTTGTTTCCCGAAAGTTTTTTTTTTCGAATTTGGTTCCCGATACATTTGCGCGGTTCTTTTTTTCCTTCATGATTTTGCTGCTTCTAAAAGGTTATAAGTTTGTATTACCGCTCAATAAAAACCAAGTCATAATTTCACCATTATTTTTGGATTCAGATTTTTATTTTGTAGGGTTAAGCACCCACAGTACTAAGTGGGTAGTACTGAGTAGAAACTAATGGGTATCACTGAGTAGGTACTAAGAGGTTAATACTGAGTAGGTATTAAGTGGGTATTACTGATTAAGTACTTCGTGGGTAGTAATGAGTAGGTACTAAGTGGCTGGTACTGATTAGGTACTAAGTGGGTAGTACTGATTAGGTACTAAGTGGGAGAAACAGAGTGGGTACTAAGTGGGTGGTACTGAGTAGGTACTAAGTGGGTGGTACCGAGTAGGTACTAAGTGGGTAGTAATTACTAGGTACTAAATGGGTAGTACTGAGTAGGTACAGCGTGGTTAGTAATGAGTAGGTACTAAGTGGGTAATACTGAGTAGGTAGGAACTAAGTAGGTAGTACTGTGTAGGTAGGTACTAAGTAGGTAGCACTGATTAGGTTCTAAGTAGGTAGCACTGAGTAGGTACTAAGTAGGCGGTACTGAGTAGGTAATACTGAGTAGGCACTAAGTAGGTAGTACTGAAAAGCTAATAACGAGATAGTAGGTAGTAAGTAGGTAATGTGTAAGTAGGTAGGTACCTACTGAGGAAATCTTTTACTGGGAAAAAAGTTTAATTCATCAATGCAAAAAGATGTGATATCCCCCAGAAAAAACCCTGTTGTAAGAATTTACCCGCCAATGAAATCTCCTCAGCCGCAAAAAAGATTGATATCTATTTTACCCGCCGGAGTAGCATGGGCGGTGCTTCGCACCTCGCTGTTGGATGTGCGTACAGAAACTTGTTCCTTCCTCCTTGAAATTTCTTTCAGTGCTGTTTGGCTGACAGCTTTTTGCCCCCAAGGCGAAAACTTGAATCCGCTTTTCACCATGCACGGATTTCTCGTGGTGTTCTTTTAGTGGTAGATTTGTTCGCGATAACCATCTGACCGTTATCTGACCATCTGACGGTTATCTAACTGTTGGAAAGGCGTTAGGCCGTTCGCAGTGACTCGTAATCTTTTCGGACTGTATAGTATCCATGACCGGTTGTTAGCAGTGTTTTCCTGACTATCCGAAGCCAGTTTCCTGATCGTCATTCCAATATACAGAAAATAGAGTGGACGAGAAACTAACCATGCAATGCCTTTTCGACGCCCAACCATTATCAAACTCAAACCCTTCTCAAACGCTTATCAAGATGACATTGCATCATGGATGGATTCTTACGGTTTTCTAGGAGTCAGCTAACCGTCTGAGAAAGGCGGTGTACGTACCCCATGATTGAAAATCTAACCACACACCATACACTCTACGTCAACCTGTCTTGGTTTCATTTTGCAATGAAATGGGCAAAATATTGGAAATTCGGTGGCGCATCAACTCTCAAAAATTTGATGAAAACAAAAAATACTAAATACTTACAAAGAAATTGAAAACAAGACTGACTCGGTAAATGGCGAAAAGATAACCCGATTGGAGGTTTCGAGTTTCAGTGTCAGCATGGATAACTTTTATTAATGAAGTTTCATTTACGCTCCACTAGGGGCGCAGCCGATGCTAAACATTCTTCACCCAACTGCTGCTGCTAAAATTCGTAATCGTGCTAGACATATTGTGGACACTGATTCACAAGATGGAACCAGAAATGCCAAATGGAGTTGTGATGAATTTAAAATTGGCGTATATTCATCACGGTGGTGTGAGGGAATTGCCCAGGCGGTTATGAGCGAATCACCACCGACATCTGAGATCTTTTTGGAGAGGTTTTGCCCAGGCGGTTTTGAGCGAGTCACCACCGACATCTGGGATCTTTTTGGAGGTGTCCAGGCGGTTATGAGCGAATCACCACCGTCATCTGGAATCTTTTGAGGAGAATTTGCCTAGGCGGTTATGGGCTGACCACCACCGTCATCTAGGATCTTTTAAGGATTGGTTGGGGAGCAGGGTAGGAGAAGAGAGAGTAGCCAGCGGCTAGAGGAAGCGTCGAATGAGTGAAAAGTCGAAGGAGGCGAGTATTTACGTTACTGGGAGTCGTCTCCCTCCATCTCCTATTTGGTAGGGGATGGTGGGGACCCAGGTTGTGCTCTGACTCCTGCGGCTTGTTCCCCACTCGTATGGTTTATTTGGTAAGAACTAAAGTTGGCTTATGAAATATTTGTGAGAACTTAAATCTGCTAGGAGTAGTTCCGGGAGGGACTCACGACATGGGTCCCCCCAGTTCGAGCAAAAAATTTCCAAGAGCTGAGGGCACAGGATTACAAGTGGTGAGGGCTATGGCAAACAGGATGGTGCTGAAGGCGCAAGGTTACAAAAGGCTGAGGGCTATGGCAGACAGGAGGAGTGCTGATGGCGGTGGAAAGTGAGCAAGTGAACATTCGGATGTGGCTGAGGGCCCAAGTTTACAAAGCTGAGGGCTGAGGCAAACAATGTAGGCTGAAGGCGGTGATTGACAGTAGTTGAGATGGTGGTTTGCTTAATACTAGGTAGAAAGGTGGCGAAGATTGGCGTGAAGTAGTAGTATGTACAAAAGTGGGTACTTAGAGCTAGTATATACAGTTGCATGAGGAGAGTATGCACAAAGAGGAGTGACTTAGAGCTAGGATATATATAGTTGCATGAGGAGAGTATGTATAAAGAGGAGTAACTTATGGCTAGTATACAGATAAAAACAGCATGTGGCTTAGAGCTAGGGAATATACAGGTGAATGAGGTGAGGTTATGTACAAAGAGAAGTGACTTAGAGCTAGAGAATATTTACATTGACATATAAGGAAGCTCGATATTTACAGGTGTGTTTTAAAGATATTTACAGGAATCATATTTACAGGTGTGATATGTACAGGTGCTGGGTCCCCCCAGTGAGTGGTGGGGGGGTGAGGGGTGAGGCGTGGGCCGTTGCAATTTAACCCTGGCTCGGAGGCGAGGGGTGGAAGCCTGCCAAAGGGGGTTGGTGAGGGGAAAAAGTTAACCCTGGCTCTGAGGCGAGGGACAAAAGCCTTCCAAAGGGGGGTTGGTGAAGGGGGCGAAGCGGTCAGCCCCCAGCATCGTGGGGCGGGAAGAGAGGGCCCCCCGAGTGACTGGAGGGTTTGAGGGGTGGGGGTCGAGGGGGTTGGTGCGGCGGTGTTCGCCTGGGTCGCAGAGACGCCAAGGGGGTGGGGGTCGAGAGGGTTGAGGTGTGTGCGGCGGTGTTCGCCGTGGACGCAGATGCGTTGAGGGGTTGGAGTGTGAGGGGTTGGTGGCGGCGGCGTTCGCCGTGGTCGCAGAGACGCCAAGGGGGTGGTGGTCGAGAGGGTTGAGGTGTGTGCGGCGGCGTTCGCCGTGGACGTAGGTGCGTTGAGGGGTTGGAGGGTGAGGGGTTGGTGGCGGCGGCGTTCGCCGTGGTCGCAGGTGCGATGAGGGGGTGGGGGCGGCATCGTTCGCCGTGGTCGCAGGTTTGATGAGGGGCTGGAGGGCTGAGTAGGAGCACCTCTGTGTAGGAAGGGGAAAGGGGCGGCCCTCCCTGAGGGGGGGTAAGAAAAACGCTTGCGGTATGGGCGAGCGGTAAGAATATGGGGGGGGGGGGGGGGGTAGGAATATGCTTGCAATACTGGCGAGCGGAAAAAAGGGGTTGGGCGTAAGGCCTCCCATGACGTTGTGGGAAGGGGCGGTGGTGGGGTAGGGGGGTGGATATGATTCTACGATTTCTTCCAGCCTCCAACTTATTGGCAAAAGGGTGAAAGGGTGAGTGGGGTTGCAGAGGGGGAAGTGAAGGTGGGGTGTTGCAGGGTGGAGGGGGGCGTGAGAAGGGGAGGTGATTGTGAGACTGAGTCCATCATGTAGGGAGGAGTTGAAATTTCAATTTCGCAAAATTGGGTAAAATTGAACTTTGAAATTTGAAAATTTGAAATTTGAAATTCGCAAAAATACGAAAAATGGCG
This sequence comes from Leptopterna dolabrata, assembly GCA_954871275.1. Taxonomy (NCBI): domain Eukaryota; kingdom Metazoa; phylum Arthropoda; class Insecta; order Hemiptera; family Miridae; genus Leptopterna; species Leptopterna dolabrata. Next base: position 47,364,036 of record OX940974.1, on the reverse strand, counting down.
TGAGCTGAGCGGAGATGTGAGAGAGGTGAAATCTCCGTGTGGAAGGTTGGACGTTCAAACGTTATAGTGAGGAGCTCGAATTTAAAATGTGAATTTAGAAGGTTTTGGGGCGTGAAGCGGCGACGTCGAGATGAGAAGGGAAAGGAAGAAGGTTGTGTGAACGTCGGGTTCACCACTGTGATGAATTTAAAATTGGCGTATATTCATCACGGTGGTGTGAGGGAATTGCCCAGGCGGTTATGAGCGAATCACCACCGACATCTGAGATCTTTTTGGAGAGGTTTTGCCCAGGCGGTTCTGAGCGAGTCACCACCGACATCTGGGATCTTTTTGGAGGTGTCCAGGTGGTTATGAGCGAATCACCACCGTCATCTGGAATCTTTTGAGGAGAATTTACCTAGGCGGTTATGGGCTGACCACCACCGTCATCTAGGATCTTTTAAGGATTGGTTGGGGAGCAGGGTAGGAGAAGAGAGTAGCCAGCGGCTAGAGGAAGCGTCGAATGAGTGAAAAGTCGAAGGAGGCGAGTATTTACGTTACTGGGAGTCGTCTCCCTCCATCCCCTATTTGGTAGGGGATGGTGGGGACCCAGGTTGTGCTCTGACTCCTGCGGCTTGTTCCCCACTCGTATGGTTTATTTGGTAAGAACTAAAGTTGGCTTATGAAATATTTGTGAGAACTTAAATCTGCTAGGAGTAGTTCCGGGAGGGACTCATGACAGGAGTTTTAATTTTTCGAATATTACTCTTGTTTAAATAATCTTGCGTACTTAACTACCAGTTTCCAAGTCTGCCTCTGGACTCACATTTGCCAACTGACCGATGTTCTCCGAAAATCCACCCCCCCCCCCCCTCCACCACATGAAACCGGCTCTGGCCGCCGGCTATACAGAAAACTGATTTTTGATTTGTTTCCCATGTTCATGTAGTCCAAGAAGGAGATACTTGGATCCATCAATCCAGAGAGCATTCTAGGTATCATTTGAGGGGAAAAAACGCAGTTCAAAATATGGTAGTTTATGGTCTCAGTGATTTTGAATATCATATGCAGCTTTTATTATACTATGCTCTGACAGCAATAAAACACTTCAAAGGATCGTTTCGTTTATCGAATTTCAACCGGGCAGAGTGGTAGAGTTCATCTGATGCGATAAACAATTTCTGCTGTACGTTATGAATTAGAAACTATAGAGGATCCCTCAAAAAACTAACAAAAGTCGGATTAGTAGGGTTATATGATGGTTTAACGGATATTATGATAAGAAGGCTTCAATGTCTCCCCCTTCCAATGCTCATCGTAAATGGGAATTGTCAGGTTGAAAGGCTGAGGACGTGATGATGGGAGGATCATACATCACTTCTTCGTGGTGATGAGAAGGATGGAGGGGTGCTGTGTTTCACCAGAGAGAAGCAATAAGTCGAGTATTAGGACAACGGGGAGGTTTTGTTGACATTAGGGTTGGAGGTAATCCTAGCAATACCACCAAGCAGCCCCTTGCAGGAGACACCCCGAGCTGGAGCAGGGGGAAACCAGGTTGATCAGAGCACTGAACACCTCTATCTGCACACATCTGTTTCAGTTCCCTCTCATTTCTCGATACGGTTGACATTTTTAGCGAATTTTCGAAGAAAAGGAAGCTATAATTGTTCTCGGTCCAAAATTTTTAAAACTCGAATTTCCGAAAGATTTTTATACCAAAATCCGTTTCAGACCATCCTGAATTCACTGCCGAAAGACACCAAAAATTATATATATATATATATATATATATATATATATATATATATATAATTCCAGACGATAACTCTCGAAAGAATTGAGATAAAAAGTTCAAATTGGCACGAAAAATCTGTCTTGGCAATCGACAGGCTAAGTTCGTAGATGGGCAGAATCGGGTCACTCTAAGGGGGAGTTTTGGGGAGTTTTAGGGAGGAAAAATTACCCATAAATTCCCTAAATGAAACAGTCTGACAAGTGACACCTCATTTTAAAGGTTTTTGTACGCTGAACACGATGGTGAAATCAGAATTGCGATATCTCATTCCGTTCTCAAACTGGAGCACTTTGAAAATGAAGGAACGTGGTTATTTCTTGAGATGTGCTTCCTGGTTCGTCTGCTCTAATCTGATAACGGAATGGGATATCGCAATTCTGACTTCACCATCGTGTTCAGCGTTGGAAAATCTACAAACCGAGGTGTTACTCGGCAAAAAATGGAACAAAAAATTTGCTACGTATGCCCATATTTGATGCATACCGAATTAACCGAATAGCGTCATACTTGAATACCTATAATTACCCAATAAGTTTAAGATTGCCCATATTTGAATGGGATATCCCAGACATCACATTTTACATAAAATCAGTTATTTCTTCGGAAATTCGCTCTTATAGCCATGCTGCATGACTGTGGTTTTTTTTAACTTCGTTTTGTATTACACGCGTTTTCGGTGAATTCGAGTGGTGATAGAAATTTACCTACCTACCAGGTGATTTGATGATCAAGTGCAGTGAGATTGATAACCTGGTAGGTCAATATCTCGGGCCCGGATTTTACTCAATTACATTAGTGTTTTCCCTCGATATAACATACAAAGAACTCTTCTGTAGATAATTCCGTACTTACTCAATCCATAAGGTAGAGGGATCGAATGGCGCACCAGTACAGTGAATGAAAACGCGTATTTTGGGGTCAGTGGGATATTTCAGAGGTACAATCACAAAATGATCTGCATACTTTTAAATTTTGGTGGTTATTAACCGCTTAACTTGGTCAACAATAGCTACAAATCACCAAAATCTTAATGGGATAGTGAGTTTAGACAAGAGAAGTTATAACTTTATGGCTCAAATACATTTTGTTGCATAAAAATGATCGAAAATTGCGTTTTTCCCAAACTTGTTGCTAGATATTAGAACAACTTTTGAAAAAAAGGGGGTTTTCTACACAATAAACCATCAAATGAGTAGAGCGATAATGCCATGATAACCATCATGATAACCATCATGACATTATCCCTACATAAGGGGCGTAAGAATGTCTCTAATTTGGATTTTTATGGTTCCAATTCGTTGAAAACTCAATCAGTTTTGAAATACTGAAGGTATTTCATGAACATGATGTACCTACTTCGAAAATTCACTCATTGTGATGCTGCATGACGGAACGTTTCGGATTTATTTTAGTTAATTAAAATGAATCATACGAGTTCTATCCTTTTGCTTCATATGTACATGTCATTCATACTCATAACTCCAGTTTTAATCACTCGATTATGATGAAATAATCACTGTGGTCAATCGGTTAAGATGGTATCACGTAAGTACACTGATGGATCTGTATAAATTTCATTCCACACTTTTTCATATTTTCACCCAATAAGGTTTAGGACTTGAATTTGAGCTTTTTCATGTTTTATCATAATTATCTTCGAAAAATGACATAGTACCTATTCCGCGTTCGACTGAGCCATCAAGAAACAATAAACCCGAACTATAATTCCGACTATAAATCCATACTTTTATTATTCTCTGATATACATCGGGAAACCATGTGTGAATCTTGTAACCCCCTGATGTGAATCATTGCAGTGAACCAGGATCATAAGCTTCTCTTACTGGTTATTTCTTAGTGCAACACGCTTCGGCATCCACGCGTTTTGTCTATTCACTCAGTAATTCCCAACTTCTTTAGGATTTCGCATATGAGGGCAACATAGTCCTCTAGTCAAGCTGAATCAAACATTAATTCCTAACTACGCTGTACATGTTTACTTGGTCCGCAAATTATCGTAGTCTTTGTATACAAAAGAGTGAGAGTGAGTGGATTGAGAGTGGATTCGGCACATAAATCATCCAATGTGCCGGTTCAGCATTTCTATTGCAAATGTCAGTTAAACCACCAAAACGTAGTCGGACCTGTCATCAGCATATTGGTCGGTACTTTCCCACTATTACCCTCTAGTACTCAAGTTACACAAGTTTCTTCGTGTGTTGAGCACACGACCGGACCAGTCCCTCCATGATTACGCAGTTCACATAAAGGCCCTTTGATGAAGTTGCGGGCTATCGGAACGTTGTCGGTTGACGCAAACAATCGACAGCAAGCTACACGATGGAAAACGGTTAGCGAGTCATTAATCAAATCGTCGTTTATCCAGGTTCACCCGTGAGCGCCTCCCGCAAGTCAGCCATCAAGTGTACATTAATATCATTCAGGGAACTTATCCGGCACCCCTTCCGCTGATAATAGCATTCAAAGTTATACGCTGGTTAGACTCTTCCGGGCGTTATTGCCGGTAGTTGAGAGAGAAGGGGAACCATTATGGTGCGGTTTGCGGGCCGCTCATCTCATCATCCAGTTCTCACTTCGATCATCCTAACCCCTCTTTCTCTTTGCAATAAACCCACCTTGAAACAGTATATTCCTGGCAAATAATATGTACCTACCTACCAATATTCTCATCCGGATGAGGCTCATTAAAATAATGCTTATTGTTAGCATTATACTGAGCGATTTCAATTGTTTTATCCCTCGATAAATGATAGATGATCAGTAGACGTAATTTTAGGCTTGGCTGCTGGTGCACAGTGATCCAAGAACTGTGGTTGTTGTTGACTTCATAAGAGCACATTTTGATTGGTGGGGGGGGGGGGGATGATCATATCACGGCCAACATAAATATGTGGGTAAGCGTATAATGTAGGCGTTGGATTGTATACGTTATCAATTTTAAATTTAAATCGACAGTAATTGCCCATGATTTATAAGTAACTGTTAACAAACATCATAAGTCCTGCCTGTTAGTTTTGCATGGTCACCTAAGTGGTCTAGATCCTCGCTGCACTCGCATCTTTAAAAAATCATCTCCAGAAGAGACGAAAGTTCAAGTCCCAAAGGAAGAGTTCCAGTCGTGAGTCCAGTAACGTACTTATATACAGTCCAACAACAACGCTTCGCAACTACTGGTGATTTCATAATTTCCACCCAGTCAATTGTTTGGTTCTAACCATACAATCCCAAATCTGACCGATATTTATTGCAACGCGCTCAACTATAAGAAAGATGGTCGTACTCAATAAGCTGAAATTTGCAGGGTAGATACTGGTCGAGTTTTCGGGACACGGATGGCCCCACATTAACTTCATTTTACTTCCATGTTCCTATGATATTATAAGAATGGAAGTATGCTGATACCTACCGTCAAGCATAGTTGTTCGAGAAAACCATGGAATCTTGCTCAGATGTGCTCAAAACAAGTTTCTGGACGGTTTCCCGCTTGATGTCGCTCCGCTCGTATAATGTGCGTACGTACGTACGTATGTATGTTGTAAATTCGAATATGGACCGCAACTGGTGCGGTTGGTAACAAAAATGTCCTTTAGGATGTCTAGATCATGCCTATTGATTTTGAGCTCGATCCACCTGATTTGGCCTTGGCAACAAAGATATACCAATGGTTTCAACATTTCCAGGTTCACTAGCTAAATAACGTTGGTGTGGTGTCAGAAAGTGGTTGAAAGTGAGGTTTCTATGCTAGTATATGTATATTTCCATGCTCAGTAAAGTATATTCTCTATTCGTATAGTCATGCCAATATAAGCAGCCAGTCGGGCCTCAAGGGTCGGCCTGTCAGGCCGAAATGGGCCGCCGAACTTGTATCCATACTATTATGAAGAACATGGTAGTATTGTGTGGCAATCTCCACACCGGAACCTCTTGGTGTATTGTCGGCTGAATTATTCAGGTTTTTATCATTGATTGTCTGGATTCAGACAAAACAATGAGACTTTATATTTATGTTCCACGCATTTATTGGACATTTTTCGGGTCAACATCTGAACATGCATGAAAATCTATGAGCAATTTCCCTCTAACCTCTGTTCAGACTATACATAAAGAAGGTTCCGTGTCCCTATCACTGCTGTCAGTATGTTGGTATCCATGCAGGTTTTTAGCATGTTTTGATGTTTTCTGCTTATGCACGAATTGAGATGGTTTTGTCTCTATTGTTGAGTTTCTAATTTCTGAAAATATTCTTCACAGTGGCTCTTAACTGTTTTTACAGTTTATGTTGCATTGCCTCTGAGATTATTCTACGGCTCCCTGCCAACTGCTTTCATTTCATCCGAGGCAAAGTGACTTTTTATACATGGTATAAGCTTAAATGTTTAAAGGTTTATATTATTTACTTACAAGATTCATATTATTTATAGGTTTACATAGATTTACATAGTTTACATAAATACATACATATATATGTACATCCTATATATTTCTTTTTATGCTATTCTCCAAGGGGTACATCGTGCAAATATACCTCTGAACTATGCAGTACCTATAGTGCTGATTATCCGTGCCAAAAGGAGTTCAAAATACACCCTTGTTATAATATGACAACTGATATCATTCGAAACTGTAAACAGAGAAGAGTAGCAGACGGTGTGGAGTCACCGACCGATAAAGAATGAATTGTATGAGGATCTCCAGACAAAATAAAACGAATCTGGACGTCGGGTATGCGACGGAAAGGAAAGGTCGAGTTGTCCGTTGGGAAACGCGGCTGTGCATCAATGAGCTGATAGCAAACTCACAGCTCAGTGGATCTCACGTCTTTAGGGATGAACAAAGCTGGTGTTATGATGATGGTGAAAAAGTCAGATCAGTAACACTCGTTCATATCAAGGGCGGCTGTAGGAGCACTGTCAACAAGTCGCCAATCGTTCTCGTACATACTCCTCCCCACAGACCATTCAGATAAGCCTTATAACACGATGGTACGGACCATATCATTCACCCGCTTCTACAACGAACTCTGCCTGTGAGATATGCACACTCAAGTATCCACAATCGTTCATATCATCGAATTATCAGAATGCTCTAGAATGAAAAATAATCTGGAGGATTTCGAAAACCCATGTACAGAAAATTTTGTACTAAGTGTAATACCATTATTCTCCGAAAACTCCCTAAAATCTAAACCACTTTCACCTAGTCCAGCTTCATTAGCTAGCTCATGCTCAAACGCGTCCAACTGGAACGAGTCACGAACAATTATTTGATTTAATTGAAATCAAATCAACAGGGTATGAGGGCTGGACGGTGGATGAGATTATGCCACGGAGTACATAATATAACAATAAAATTAGATATGGGTAGGTACCTAATTTTCACTTGAGTGTTTCAATATCTCAACCTGAGACGAAACATATGTAAAATGCACTTTTTCTTATTATGTAAAATTAGTTCCTGTTCAATTTGGACATTAAACATCGATTTTTATAGCTCTTATGACTTACTACGTGACGGTGCAGCTACATATAATGCTAATTTAGGTAATCAATTTTATTTTTGCATAAGTACCTAATTGCTATTGGAAAGGGCTGGTTCAGTAAATATAACAATTGCAATCCATATGAGCAAAATATTGAAGCAACGTAACTACTCAGTTACCCCTTCTATACAGCAATATTCGAAGGACTTTGAAATTCCTAAAGAATCGTTTGCACGAAAGAAATTCGTGTGGGAAATAATTCGGCCGGCAAATTTCAAGGTCAGTGCAGTTAGAATCAGCCTTCTTGCGGGAAAACGTGCGGTAGGACCGAGGAAAAAGAAATGTTTCGCCTGCGTGCGATAATTGGCATAGTCAGCATCGTGTTGGAAATTGGAATGAGGACTCTGGCGGAGCGAGCATGCAGATGCTAACTCAAGTTATACTTCCAAATTTTATTGTAGTCACAAAGTTGGACATTAAAGAAACCAATGCCCTCGGAAAAATGGATGGAAAAACGCATAAACCGCAAATACCGTGCAATATCAGCAGCGTAAAGAAAATGATCGAACAGATGATGCATCGGAGACAGCTTTCATTTGCTTTCCTGAGACCGATGGCCCGAAACCTCCAGATGACGAAGAAGAACTATTTCTCGTGAACATAAACAATAACAAACGCTATTATTAGTTTTGAAATTCAGATGAAGTGCTCCAAAGCTAATAGAAACCCTTTTCTTGATTAGACTCGAGCGAGGTTTTCGCGGGTGAGTACTATATTATGTCTGTACTACGCCACAAGCCGCAATTTTGTGTATTTTGACTTGCAATTTTGAGGATAGACTCGTTGGGCCTTCCGAATTCACTGTTTAGTTTTTTGTGTTATTGAAGATGTCAGGAAGAGACGTCATTGCTCCGTGAGTGACGCCGGAAAATCCAAAGAACAGGTAAATAGTGGGTCCGACGGCATAAAATTTTCAGGGTATACTCATAGGACTGTCAGAAATTGCTGTGCAGGGTCTTGTACTATGACGGCGCCAGTCGGTTTAGGCTAATTTAGGTACACTTTGTATTCGTTATACTGGAGATAAGTGAGGATACTGGTCAGCGGAACCACTAGTAAAGCCGAACGCTGATAATTGGAAGTACACTACTGCACCATGAGTGCACAACGTGACCTCAGGTTGTTGAAGAATTGAGGTCTAAAAACAATGAACTAAGCTCCCAACTATTGAAGACATCGGACCGTATCGCTTTTTGTTGGGTACAGCGAAAACCAGTTCTATAATTTTCCCCATGGAATTGTTCTGGATCCCTAATGCTTTACAACTCTTATTTGCAGTACCCTGATACAGCGAATAATCAAGACCACAGATTCATCCGGGGGGTGTGGTGATGTTTTGAACATGGATAACTCAAAGTGGGGGCAGCAAGGTTGATGACGGTTACCATGTTCATGATATTTGCTGTTGATAGACTGAGGTTTCATTAAATGGGAATTTTTTTATCCTAGTTAAGTATTCTTAGTACTTCATGAACGTTTCCAGTCGAAGAGGGAACAATTTCCTGAGGACTTTATTATTCCCCACTATTTTTCCTAAAATGACCCATAGGTATGCAGATGTTCATTGATTTAAAAATCCAGCACACAGTGCCAACGAACCTCGTTGCATGAATGAGTGACTCAGTTATATGTCATTTTTATCATTAGCCGCGAACACGTCGAAGCGACCCCACTTGAATGATGAAACCACTGAGTGTGTGGTTTTGGAAGAAAAGAGAGGGAAAATCCGGCTACATGGTTGAACGATGGAAGAGAAAGGGAAGTCGAAAGGTAGGGATATAGGGAGGATGAGAATGTGTTTGTGAAAGCTGCCCCGTTCAATTCCCTACCCGCGGCACCCAGCAAAGTAGTTTTAAATCGCCTTAAACCGGGTGACATTGTGGGTGCTAATCCTACAGCAGCAATTACGAGGCTCCCGAAGGAAAGGGGTTGTTTGAATTCCTATTGAACAGTGTAAATCCGGCCATTGTGCGGGGTGTCGAGGGATGGTCATATTATCTAAGATATTGAAAGGCGCCCACCCACCTCCTTCTCGACCTTC
>OX940974.1:47261432-47354461 GCA_954871275.1 Leptopterna dolabrata | reverse complement strand
GGTAGACCGACATGTGAAGCATGTACAGGGGAACCTGCTGTACAGGATTTTAAAGAGAACGATGAATAAATACATAATGACTGATGGGGCCAAATAAGGCCTGGACACAAGCAAACCAAAAGAAGAACATAACAGGTTGACCGACAGAAAAACGGACATACCTACTCGGTATCAAATTTGTTCAGAAAGGTCAAAAACGCACGCGAGGAGAAAATGTATTGCTTTTGAAGGACAAAATGTTTTTCCTCCCGAAGTTGATCACAAAGCTTCTGCTGCATTGGTAGACCCAAAAGGGAACATCCTGATTCTGATTCACAGCTAATTTGTTGTCAGCAATTGTAGATACCTATGTTAATTACCTATTTTTGACAACAGGGAAGATAATTTTAGTATTACAATCGAATTTAGTAGCACGCGTTCAGCGGAAGGATGAGCAGGTGGGTATATGAACCGACGTTAGCAGAAAGTAATGGTACAAACCACATCGCTAGGTAGGATGGTGGTTCAGTCGGATGATAAAATTGATGGTTAGTCGTCGACAGAGATGGGAGTTTTTTATCTTGCAAAAATTCGGCCCACTTTGCCGCACACAAAAATTAGGAAAAGTGGTTACGGAATGGTGTGTGGTTTTGCTCGAATTTCTTTATTCATTGTTTAGTTATTGATAATTTATTGAGCTATTGCAATGGGCAGATGCATTTTTGAAAATAGTTTCGGAACAAATCCGTTTCTGACCATTATGAATCCATCCTTAGGTTTTACGAAATTAATAATCGTACGGACATACGTATGTACCTATGTAGTTATGTAGGTGTAGGTATGTATATGCTTCTGCAGACCAAACCTGATGTTGACGGCGAGAAAAAATAAGATGATATAAAAAAATTTATAATATAAAAAAAGAAAGAAACCGATTTCAAAAAGAGCTGTATAAAACTAAAAAGTAAAGTATAAATTTGTATGCTGATCAAATGTACATAACTTATTCAAAGCCAGTGCAACAAAATGTTTGAAGTAGGTGCTAAATTTCAACTAAAATGTATAAAATCCAAGGGATACAATATGAAGGGCTGTGTGTGCGGGTTTTTAGCTAACATTTGACGCCGAATTCAAAATTTTTGCTTCATTGGCTTTGAATACATTTTGTTGAATAAACGTTTGTTCAGCATAATAATTTTTCTTTACTTTTTTAGTTTCATACAGCTTTTTTTTCTTCTTTTCAAGCGAATCTTCGAAGAAAATGAAGCTATTGGAATGGGTTTAAAAAATTTCAGAACATGAATTTTTTAAAATTAGGCAAATCCGTTCCAGAGCAACCTGAATTCATCCCTAGATTTAAAAAAATTTATATGTGCATGCATTTATATACCTATATGTAATTGTATGTATTTATATATTTATATATGTATTTATGTATGTATATATGCATTTACATATGTATGTACTTATATATCCTATATGTATATATTGTATTTTATATATAAATAACTATTTATTTATTTGTGCCACTCGAGACGACATCTGTCCTGGGGTACATGATAAAAATTCCAAATTTCGCCAAAACGTTCGTATTGCCTAAAAAAAGGATGAGTTTGAAGATGAGCAATTTTCAAAAATTCTAAGGGGGTCAGATTTGAAAACGGAAGGGGTCAAAAATCGGTAAAAACGGCTGAAATCGCAAACAATTACATAAAAATCATTGAAAGTTTATGGAAGGATGAGTAAATACAGATACGTACTATTCAGTTTGTTTTTCTTACAGAGTATGTGTCAAATATGGATTTGGGGGGGGGGGGGGGGGGGTCGTTGAAAAATTGGTATTAAGGACTAAAATCAATATTAATTCACCTGACGTTGTGTGGGATGGTGATTCATGACAGAGGGACTATTTAGATGTTGAAATATTTTTCTTGAAAAAGAATGGTTAAATTTGATGATCAAAAGTCAGTAAAAATTGCTAAAATCACGAATTTTACGAAAAGTGTATGCTCCCTCACTATATCATCTTTTTACACAATAGTACGAATATTTATTTGAAAATTCGCACTTATAGCCATGCTGCATGCCGACACTCCCCCCCCACTCCACCCCCCTTTCAGTGCGATTCTTTAAAGTCCTGATGCTCTAAAGTGCTGTCAAGTAATGAAACCATCATTACTGGGGCACCCACGGCCTTGGTAGGCTATTTTCTGTCGTCAAATAGTGCAATTGCCTGTCAAAGCACTAGAAATCGAAGAGTATAACTGAAATAGTACAGCCCCAGTGCTACTTTTTTTTTAAACTAGTACCTATGGAACCACCGGGGATGATCCTCTTTCGTTTGAAAAAAAAAAAGCGGTCAATATAATCGCTGGACGGAGTGGAAAAAAGTCGAATTGATAATCTCTTCTTTTTTTTTGAAGCCGGTTAATAACAAGTTCAAAATTTCGCCAAAATAATTCATTACAATAAACAGAATGAGTTCGAAGATGGGCATATAACTATACCACCATACCATGAAAAGTAAGGAATAGGTAAGCATATTTTCGAAGTTGCTGTACTATTAGCAATTTTAGAAAATTGTTAGTGATGCGTTCATGCTGTATGAGTGGAGTTTTCAGTTTTGTTGAAAATCAAGAAGACAAGTCGCATTGGCAGCTCAAACTTCTGTGAATCAAAAAATATTTTACTTATCTACTCATAAAATCGGGTTGATGTTGAACACATATTGTAGGTGACAATATATCTCAACAAGTTTCGTAGTGGAAGGTTCGGTAGTGGAAGGTTAGGTCGTTTAACCGCCAAAACACCGAACCTTCCTGTATGATAATTTTTAGTGGACTGTATGTTTTTTCTAAGGAGGGGAAACTAGTATGGTTTACACAAAACAAGGTTATATTAACTATACGAATTATTATTGTTGTGTAAAGGTCGCGGCTCTAGATCTCTCGGATCCGACCTGAATAAAATGTGGCTGAAGGCGGTTTTACTGCTACAACGATTGGTGTCTGTGAGAAGGTATATGAGGTATGGAGGTATGGAACATGAAGGTACGACGATAAGATCCACTCACCGATGACGCTGAAGACAGTACTTACCCCCGGCCGGGGTGTGCAGAGGCGATTGAGTATTCAGCGGTTGCTGCGGGAGGCAAATGGGTGAGGGGTGAGGAGCTCACAGACTTCGCCGCGGGAGAAAGAGAATGCTCGCGAGTTTTCTCCGTATATCGCGATTGACTTATTCGCGGTGGTTTAATTTCCACAACAATACGCGGGAACTAAATAACAGGAGGCAGAAAAAGGCGGGGTTACCAATAACGGGTAGAGCGGGTTAACGAGAGGTGGCAGCTTTGACTACTCATGGAGGACTGACTGACTTACTGGCGTATGACGCAATATAGATGCCGAAGGGAAAATTCCTGTGACTGTTTTCCTAATCTGCATCATGTGATACAGTTTGTTTTGCATTCAACTATCTGGCCTTAACACCGCCCACCCAAAATTGGAATTTTTTTTTTTTTAATAAAGTTAAATTTTGTAACCCCTGATATTCAATATACATTTTCAATAAATAAATGAAATCTCACAAAAATATACCAAAAATTCATGCAACAATAATACAAGACAATAACTTAATAAAGAAACAACAACAGAAAAAAAATGTGTGGGCTCATCTTGATCTTTAAGATTCCCCATCATCGGGAAGGTTAGGCAGTGGTAGCGATTGGTCTCACTATGGTACCACTGGCTGTCTGCACAGTGGCTGAACGAGCGATTCCATCCGCTCCTGTATGGAGTTTTTCAATCCTGCCCAACGGCCAATTCAAGGGCTTGGCGTGTGCCTTCAAGATGATGACCACTTCTCCTTCTTTCATAGGAGGTATATTCTGGGTCCACTTCTGCCTTTCGATCAAAGTGTGCAGGTAGTTGGTACTCCATCGCTTCCAGAAAAGTTGAGAAACTTGCTGCACCCGTTGCCATCTGGACAAGTGGGTGACTGGTTCAGAGATCGTGTTCCAAGGGTGAGACGAGGGGACGACCGATAAGAAAATGTGCAGGAGTGAGGAAGAAGGTATCTGGAGAGTCTCCAACGGGGCAAAGCGGTCTGCTATTAAGAATGGCCTCGACCTTCGCTAGAACAGTCGCCATTTCTTCATATGTCAGTGAGCAGGTAGAGAAATGACGGAAATGACGCTTGGCCGCCTTCACAGCGGCTTCAGCTAGACCACCCATCCACGGGGAGTCAGGCGGGTTGAAGTGGAAAGTTATTTTTTGCTCCGCAAGTCGATCGAAAATCGCATGAGAAGACGAGCTCAAAGCCTGGAGAACTCGTCTCAGTTCAGATGCAGCTCCGTGAAAGTTTGTGCCGTTGTCACAAAATATCTCACGGCATAAACCTCTCCGAGAAACAAAACGGTTCAACGCCCCAATGAAACTCTCACTCGAGAGATCTCCTGCTAATTCGAGATGTATGGCCTTTGTCACCATACATACGAAGACACACATATAGGACTTGACAACAGGGGCATTGCGCCGAGTACTTTGCTTGATTAGAAGAGGGCCGGCGAAATCGACAGCAGATCGAGCAAAGGAGGAGCAGGGAGTAATTCGAGACGGAGGTAGGTCGGCCATCAGTGGATGAGATTCCTTGACTTTGTGTCGATAACAAATCATGCACTTATGAATGCATTGACGTAGCAAGCTTCGCAGGGACAGAATCCAGAATTCCTGGCAGATCAATGACTGGGTTGCTTGAGGCCCAGCGTGCATTAGACGTTGGTGGTAGGAGTCACAAATGAGAAAAGAGAGATGGGCATCCTTAGGGAGAAGGTAAGGGTGTTTTGCTGGTTCAGGTAACAAGGAGTGAGACAAACGTCCTCCAACTCTAATAACTCCCTGGTGAATGAAGGGAGTCAAACGACGCATACGCGGAGGTACAGATTTACCCTTGTTCAAAGCCTGAAGTGCAGATGAAAAATAGTGGCGTTGTGTAGTTTTAACGCATAATAAAAGACCATCTTGTAGTTCAGAAGCTTGCAAAGGTCCAGATTTACGTAGGTTCCGGTGCCTAACATTGTATAATATAAATCGCAGCATCCACGCCATAACTCTCTTGAGCTTAGCTAACGAGGAGAAACGTTTGATGAAGGAGACGAAAAATGGAAGAGGTTTGTCCACAACCTGCATCGCAACTATTTTATTCTTTAATTCAGGAAGTTCGGTGCTCAGTGGAAGACTATTTAGAGGCCAAGCGGAGACAGGATCATATAGAAACGTAGGCCCCGCCCACCATGAGGAAGTGTGAAGTATTTCCGTAGGTAGGAGTCCACGAGAAGCCACATCGGCGACGTTGAGAGAGGTTGACACATGATGCCACTGAGCTATTTCTGAACAATCTAAGATGCTGACTACTCGGTTAGCGACGTACGTATGGAGGCGATGTGGTGGCGTATTTAGCCATCCAAGGACGACAGTTGAGTCGGTAAACAGTTTAATATCTTTGATGGCTAAGCGAGACACCAAGGGTTGAATGGCTTTGAGCGACTGTGACAGTAGAAGAGCACCATTCAGTTCCAAGCGGGGAACTGTGACTACCCTCAGCGGAGCTACACGGGTTTTTGAGTACAGAAGATGGACAGCAACCGAGGATCCATCGTCAGAGGAACAGCGGAGGTAAAGAACTGCAGCGTACCCAACGATGGATGCATCACAAAGGCAATGATTTGAAAATTGGACATGTCAGGGCTGGTGATGAGGCGAGGAATTTTTATCTTGCTCAACTATGAAAACTCCGAGTTGAACTCTTTCCATCGTGCATTCAAATCTGGAGGGAGCTGGGTATCCCAATCCAACGAGCGTTCCCAAATTTCTCTGAGGAACAGCTTAGCTCGGAATACAACTGGACTTATCCATCCTAGAGGATCAAACAGAGAGGCTACTCTTGACAGAACTTCACGTTTTGTATGCGCATCACCAAGCGGTTTCACATTATAGGTGAACACATCATTGCCGGGTTCCCACTGAAGTCCCAATACCTGAAGAGAGGAAGGTTCCCGAGATTCAAGAGAAAGTGAAGGGATTTGATGTTCCTTAGGTATTTCATCGAGAAGAGAGGAGGAGTTGGTTGCCCATTTTCGAAGTTCAAATCCACCAAGACCCATCAGAGCTATTAGTTCATCCTTAAGTTGCTTCGCTTCGTTTTCGGTTGACACCGAGACACTTAAATCATTCATATAACAATTTTCCAATATGGCTTTAGAAGCTAAAGGGAAACGGTCACCCTCATCAAGCACAAGTTGCTTCAAGGTACGTTGTGCAAGGAAAGGTACGTTGTGCAAGGAAAGGTGCGGACTTGAGTCCATAAGTCAATGTTAGAAGTTGAAAATCTGTTATGCACGGACCACCGCTCTCCCGATACAAAATATGCTGGTATGAGGTGTCTTCAGGATGAATCCAGATTTTACGGTACATCATTTTGATGTCTGTAATGAGTGCTATGGGACTGAGCCGAAACATAGTCACCAGCTCACCTATGTCCTTTTGTAAGGGCGGGCCTGCAAGGAGAAATTCATTCAGACTTCTACCTGATGAATCACAACACGATGCGTCAAAAACTACGCGGAGAGGAGATGTGGGTGAATCCCTCAGAATACCGAAATGTGGTATGTAATAGTTGCCAGGGTACTTAGCAGGAACCATATGACCCAAGGCTCTATACTCATGCATGAATGACCGATACAACGAATCCAATTTATCATTGTTTTTCAGTCGTTTTTCAAGGTTAATCCAGCGGCGTTTAGCGATTAAATCTGTATCAGAAAAATGAGGATCAAGGTCTGGTTTGAATGGTAATCGGACTTGGTATGAACCATCGGGACGCCTGGAATGTGTGGAAACAAAATGATCCTCTGCGTAGCGGTGTAACGGGTCAACGAGAGCGTGAGATGGAGAATGAACTTCTTCCGATCTCCAAAAACATTGCAGAGTTCGATCAATATTAGATTCACAGGCAAGTAAGGACATCTGAGGAAGATCTACGGGGGGCGGAGGTTCATGAACATCGCCCATTATCACCCAACCGAATATGGTATCAACAGCTGCGGGTTTACCTTAAATGATAGAACATCTCTCGTCATTAAATATTTGGGTAAACAAAGCTGCTCCAAGTAAGAAGTCTACTCGGCCGGGTTCGCAAAATAATCTGTCTGCGAGGTTTAGATGAGAAAAACGATTAAAAACCTCAGAAGATAACGACACAGTAGGTAGATCAGCACACACTCGATGAACAACAACCGCTTCGGTTGAGAGAGAAATAGACGAATGTTTAGCGTTAGGAGAGAGTGTGCATGAAACAACACCTTTGGAGGTACCCAAATTCGAGGAGAGTGCACCATCAATATTTGTTTCTTTACGAAACACGGGAAGTGCGAGCCTTTGAGCACATTCCATTGTAATTAGACATATTTGACTGCCACCATCGATTACAATACGTACGGGTTCGAATTTACCCCATTTATTCCGTATGAGTGCCTGAGCTGTACCTAACAAAACAACATTAGTCGTACGAGAGACAGATGGACCCATCAGCAATGTTTGTGCGGGGGCGTTGGAGCGTTCGATCCCGTTGTTTACATTTGAGGAATGCGAACTATCTGTATTAGGCGACTTATTAGCTGACAGACCGACAGCTGACCTTAAATTATTATCGCAGTCAGTACGGTGTAGCGAACTATGATGAGATGGACTTTTGCAGTGCGTGCATTTTCCTTTGGAAGCACAACGCAGTCTATTATGCGATCCCAAACAGCGAAAACATCTGTTATTTTTACGCAACCATTCGTACCTATCATTTACGGAAATTTTATTATAACGTTCACAACTGTACAAGGAGTGAGAGAGGCCACAGAATACGCAATGAGACTTAGGACTAGGAGTCGGCGAGGTAGAGGGGGTACTTGAGGTAGGTACAGACACTTTTTCAACCACTTCCGGAGTTACCAACAAGCTTTGGGTATTTCGACTCTGCTTTGAAGTCGGTGAGGATTTATCGGAAGTGAATGGGGTTTTCGTATAATTCGAACGCCGACTCAACTCCTCAATCTTGCACTGGTGCTCAACGAAGTCGACTAGTTCCTGGAATCTTGGTACTTCCTCGCCAGGCACAAGAGAACGCTCAAATAATGTACGCATTTGGGCAGGTAGTGCCCGGAATGCACATTGAAACAATAAGAAATCTTTATGGTCTTCTAAATCAAGGTTATTATAGGCTGTACAAGTGGTACTGAAAACATCGAGGAATGATTGGAGTTCTTTCAAAGACGTACCGGAGAGTGGAGAAAAATTCAACATTATATCAACATAAAATGCTGCTAGATTGCGCAAATTACCATACCTGTGGCTTATCAGATTATAAGCGGTAGTATAACTATCGTTTGAGAGATTCTGAATCAATTTTAGCGGAGACCCTCGAAGGGAACGTTTGAGATACGCCATTTTTATGGCATCAGAGTACCTACCTTCATGAACTATGGTATTAAACATACTCCAAAAATTGTGGAATGTCTCAAGGTCACCATCCCACACAGAAACTTCAATCTTGGGAAGACTCATTTCAGTTTTGGGAGATACCACGGGATGCATATGACCTACAACTTCCCGTTCAATAACTCTTATTTTGTAATAAATATCATTGAAGGAACTCGATATTTTGTCGACTTCCAAACGTTGGGACTGATCAACTTCAAAATTCAACTTCAGGATTTTATCCTGGATGACCTCAAATTTATCTCTCAAGCGTGATAAGTCACTGCAACGAGTAACAAATAAAGAAACCGTTCCAGGAGCTACCTTTGAGGAGATGTCATAAATTGCTTGAAGTTCAGCGAAAATCTGTTCCCTCTTTTTTAGGAGGAAATCGAACTGAACAGCCAAGGCAGGGGGTAATTGCGAAACGTCATCACCATCCATGATGCTTTGCGACAGAGGTAATAAGAATACAGCCAATCAGATTCAAGATGAGATTGGAAGTAAACAACCAATGAAATTATTTGAAAGCTATGACGTAGGTACATAGATGTGAGATTTCTACAAGAGATGATCGTTTGCCACGATTGGTTTTATTCAATATGGCGGATCCGGTTCGAACAGGGACCAAGAAATTGTATGATAATTTTTAGTGGACTGTATGTTTTTTCTAAGGAGGGGAAACTAGTATGGTTTACACAAAACAAGGTTATATTAACTATACGAATTATTATTGTTGTGTAAAGGTCGCGGGTCTAGATCTCTCGGATCCGACCTGAATAAAATGTGGCTGAAGGCGGTTTTACTGCTACAACGATTGGTGTCTGTGAGAAGGTATATGAGGTATGGAGGTATGGAACATGGAGGTACGACGATAAGATCCACTCACCGATGACGCTGAAGACAGTACTTACCCCCGGCCGGGGTGTGCAGAGGCGATTGAGTATTCAGCGGTTGCTGCGGGTGGCAAATGGGTGAGGGGTGAGGAGCTCACAGACTTCGCCGCGGGAGAAAGAGAATGCTCGCGAGTTTTCTCCGTATATCGCGATTGACTTATTCGCGGTGGTTTAATTTCCACAACAATACGCGGGAACTAAATAACAGGAGGCAGAAAAAGGCGGGGTTACCAATAACGGGTAGAGCGGGTTAACGAGAGGTGGCAGCTTTGACTACTCATGGAGGACTGACTGACTTACTGGCGTATGACGCAATATAGATGCCGACGGGAAAATTCCTGTGACTGTTTTCCTAATCTGCATCATGTGATACAGTTTGTTTTGCATTCAACTATCTGGCCTTAACACTTCCACTACCAAACTGAAAATTCCACTACAATTTGCGCTGAATTGGCATAATATGACAACTACCAAACTGAAAATTCCACTACCATTTGCGCTGAATTGTCATAATATGACAACTACCAAACTGAAAATTCTACTACCATTTGTGCTGAATTGTCATAATATGACAACTACCAAACTGAAAATTGTAGTACCATTTGCGCTGAGTTGTCATATTATGACAGCGCAAATGGTATCATAAGTAGTATTATTACTACTGTCTGTCCGCGACGAGTCTGCCGAGCTGACCTGTCCCCACCCTACTACTCTGAGCAGCCGAACTCCGCTACTACCGTTTTACCCGTTTACGGCACGCCCCTCCCCACCGGCTCCTGTTCTTAGTCAACTGCGTGAACCATCAATTTCAGCACGGCGAACAGATAGGTAGTACATCGATGCTTTCCTTCGTCCCTCGCCATCGGTAGCCGGTGGGGAGGAGGGTTCCTTCTCTCTACCTACAGCTCGGCAGACTCATCCCGGACAGACAGTACTTATGCTACCATTTGCGCTGAATTGTCATAATATGACAACTACCAAACTGAAAATTCCACTACCATTTGCGCTGAGTTGTCATATTATGACAGCGCAAATGGTAGCATAAGTAGTCTTATTACTACTTATGCTACCATTTGCACTGAATTGTCACAATAATGACAACTACCAAACTGAAAATTCCACTACCATTTGTGCTGAGTTGTCATATTATGATAATTCAGCGCATATAGTGGCATAAGTAGTCTTATTACAGTTACTGGTCCTCTTATACTTTGAGATAGTATGCACGTGTTGAAAAGTTTGGTTTACGCAGGTGATGATATATTTCATCGAAGCTCTTTGAACGATAGCAGGTCATGCAAATGTCTTGCGCCCTTCGGGTAGGAAAAGATGAAAGAGATCCGTCTTATAAAATCGAGTTCCTTTGTGATTCTTGTTATCCCGCAAGAATCGAAAGACTCGTGTGAGGTGAGAGAAGAGGCCACGAGGGGCGCTGAGGCGATCGTCGGTGAAGGAAGGAGAGGAGAGATGAGCCGGTGTAAGAGGGGTGATGGGGTTTGCGCTCGGCGGCGATACTTTATTTAAATGCTTCGACACAATCGGACACGAAGCTACACATCCGACAGGAGGCAGCTATTAGCGTCCATGAAGAGAAACTGTTAATATCAAAGACAACAAGAAAGGCAGGCATAATCACGTCGGACAAGGGGTCTCCTCCTTGCACAATGGCGCTCCTGTTAACTCATTAACCAACTAAATGATTCACGTCTGAGAGTTGATACGCCATTCTATTAACCTCCCCCTTTCACCAGACATATCCCTTTGATCTAATTAATTTTCAGTTATGCGCTTCCCGCTCCAAAATCTAAAATCCGTTTGTGAATACATCATGCGAGGCACTCACACGATCATGTTACCGAGGGTTATCTGAAGATCACCAACTGAATATTTGAATGTTTCTCTCAAATTCTGAGTTCTTCTAAATGATAGCGCGACGTTTTTGCGACTTGGCTTCGGAAACGAACGAGTGTTCGCATATTAAGCTATTCATAAAGACTGTCCGGATAATGAATGACCTTTCACTGTTAATACCCCTCCCCCCACCACCCCCTCCAGCAGTCCTCCAAACACTCACCCCAGCCTACGTTGATATTTGGTCAAATAATCATTATTCCTCTCAATACCCTTTTACTTTATTCAACTTTTGACTTTGCTTTGATCGCGAACCTTTCCTCTTCATCCTAAATACTGCTTCGTGACGGTATTTCAATATACAATTTGTCCACATAACGAATAAGTCCACATTGAACATTTATTTCAGCCTAAAGCGGTGACTGTTCCTTCCTTAAAATTCAATTGGTACCAACCTGCCGCTGTGGGCAGAGATCTGGCGCCAGTGAGGAGTCACATCGTGGGGTGCTGCTTTAGTTCAATGGAAACTACGAGGTCAGGGTTGCCACCTTACACTTTGCGGGAGGTGGTTTGGTGAAATGATGACATCCTATCTAGTGGACAATGTGTAAGTTCCTAGTTTTTATCAAAACATGTCATGATGTGCCTTGACGCACAACACAACGAATTAGCAAGAGAAATAATAATACTAATAATAAATAATGCATCGTCCTAAAATGACCGTTGCAATTTCCGTTCTACAATATCTGATTAGTTTAATAATGTAGGTACTAAGTTGAATGGACGATAAACATCTCATATTCCATTGATATTTTCCTGCGTGGAACCTCAAATGCTGCGCCCTGGAATAGTTACAGCTCACATGTACCAGAAGATAATGTAATGATGTTTCAGTAAATTATTTATGCACTTGAATTCAAAGCAGAGTGCTATATTTTCGGATCATATGCCAATTTCCAGTAATCTGAAAATCAGTCTAGGAGAAACAGTTTTATCTCAAGCCGGTGAGGAATGGGGAATACCCAGGTTTTTTTTTTTTTTTAAGTAGACATTGAGATGAGGTGGTACATATTTCTCGTTTGGACGGGACATAAGCAGTTAATTTTTCATTAAATGTTGAATTTTGTTGACGTCATTGCCACCTTTCTAAGAATACAATTTGTTTATATAACCCTTGACGGTTAGGCGCGCACATCCGTGTTGGCCCAGCCAGAGTATTTGAACGTCTGTGTGGGTGGGTGTGTGTGTGTGTGGGGGGGGGGGGGGGTCGTGTTTTTCCTTTGTTTAATAGAAGGCATTAGGCCCAGCCGATATTGCTTCCTCACTACTGCAGGTAGAGAAGCCTTGTATTCGTGCAAGAAGTTAAAAGAAAAGTCCTCCAAAATCTAGCATTTCAAAGCTTTCTGAACAATTTTGGTTCCATGTCAGTTGCTCTCCAGTTGTCGAGGTGAAAGCATCACACGTTGTGTCCCTTATCGCGCGTTCTTCTGTCTTTTTTGTTTGTTTTTCCGTCTCCGTCAGACGCGTGCGATCGCCGTCTTATCGTGTGTATTGCCGTCTTATCGCGTTGTGAGTCCAAGCTCCGCTCTTGTTTGCGGTTCGACTTCCCGTCTTGTGTTTAGAATCTGCCAGGATGGACTGTGCGAAGTGTTCACGTGAGCTTAACTCACCAAGAAAGACTGTGAAATGTAAAAAATGCGACTTATCGTACCACCCAGCGTGCACTCGCTTGAAATCCACTGAAAATTTCAAAAAAATGAGGACGGAGCTGCGTGATACTTGGGTGTGTGACAAATGCAAGGCCAGTATTCGAGAAGGTGTTAAAAAATCGAAGAATGCCACCTCGGATGAGGAATCGGAGTCTGAGGATGATGAGGTGCAGAAAAAATCTGATGTGGATGTATATGAGCCTAGAAAGGATGAAAGTAAAATTTGTGAAGTAAATCGAAAAATTGATAAGTTAATGGCCTTAACTGATGACATGAAGGAGTTGAAACACTCGGTCAGCTATATGAGTTCGCAGTTTGATACATTTACTGAAACGATTCACAAACTTGAAGCTGTGGTTGACATTCTGAAGAAGGAAAATGCGTCATTGAGGTCAGCAGTGGGTGAACTAAATCAAAAAGTTGATTTTCTGGAGCAGAACTACAGAAAAACAATGATAGAAATGCATGGTGTACCGGAATCTAGAAACGAAAATTGCATCGACATAGTAATGAAAGCTTCGCTAGCTCTTAAAGTGGAAGGTCGTTTGGTTAATAAAGCTTTCAGAGTCGGCCCGATGCATAAGGATCGCCCACGAAAAATATTAGCGGAACTAGATTCTACCGAAGCTAGAGAAAAAATAATTGCTGCTGCAAAATTGGATAAAAAATTAACAGCAAAAGATCTTCACCAGGATTGGCCACAGGAGCGAGTCTTCATAAATGAGAATCTTACTCCTTTCCGCGCGGAGCTGTTAAGAAAAGTGAAGCAGAAAGCCAAGAACATTGGATGGAAATTCGTATGGGTTAAGAACTTTGTCGTTTATGCAAGAAAAATGGAGGGAGAACAGGCTAAGATGATCAAAACCTTTGAAGACATTGACTATATGAAGTAATCCTTGTTTGCTACCTTGGTGTATAGTAAATTTTAAAATTAGTGCTCATGAATGCGGACATGGAAAATTTACTGGAGTCATATAATCAAGTGAACTCTAAGTTTTGTGAATCGATAGAAGAAGTTGAATTTATTTTAAAACAATATAATGGTTTCAATATAATAAATCAGAATATAAGAAGCTTGAGAAAAAACATGGACAATTTTAGAGTTTTTATGGCTGCAATTCGGGTGCCGGTACATGTGATTATTTTGTCAGAGACTTGGAATGAGAATCAACTGAATTTTGAATTGCCTGGTTATCGGGTGTTTATTAGCTCTTCACATATTAACATTGCTGAAGGAGTATCGGTGTACGTTCGGAACGACTTAGAGATTAAGGATGTTCATACGGATAGTATTCTAGAGTGTAATTCAGTGTCAGTGACGGTTTTATATTGTGGCAGAAAAGTTACAGTTACTGGAATTTATAGGTCACACGATCGTAATGTACAAAATTTTGTGGATAATTTAGATAGGTATTTTATAAGTAATTGTAGTAGTAATAGTATTCTTATTTTTAGTGGAGATATAAATATTGATATTGCTAGTTGTTCCAGATTGTCTAATGAATATCTGAATTTACTGTCAAAATACGGAATGGTTAGCTGTATAAACGGTTTCACCAGAGTTGTTAATGGTTCAAAATCATGTTTGGATCACATTTTTGTCCGAGGATGTGTGTTGGGTAAGAGTATTGGAATCATCTATGACAGTGACCTAACTGACCATTTCGCGGCTGTGGGTGGTTTATGTTTGGATATTGATGAGGACGTCAGTTCCAAGAAATCAAGTAGACATGGGTTCTGCACGTTTATCAACTATGATAAATTACTTGGATGTGTCAAGGAAGAGAAATGGACATCAGTCTTTATGGAAACAGACGTTATTATGGCTGTTGTTAAGTTTCATGAAATTCTGGAAAAGCATATTAAATCTTGTACAATTGAAACTCGAACGAAAAAAGGGAAAGTCAGAAAAATTAAGGCATGGATTACTTGTGGAGTTGTTACTTCAATTCGGAATAGAGATAAAATTAAACAGAAGTTGAAAAGGCAACCTTTTAATACGGAATTAAAATTGTATTATAACCGGTATCGGAATTTGTTGAATGCACTTGTTAAAAAATTGAAAAATAGCTATTACCGTTCCCTAATTGCGGAAGCTGAGGGGAATTTTAGGACTATTTGGGCAACAATTAAATTGGCCTCTAATACGAGAAAGAATGAAACTAATGAACTCTGCTCAAAAATTACTAATGAAGATGGTTCTGTTATTGAGAATCAAAAACAACTTGCGGATTCTTTCAATGAATTTTTTGTTAATGTTGGGCCTAATGTTTTGAGGGATATTGATCAGCCTCCTCATTCCTTGACAAGTACTTTAATGAATAATCTTTCGGGAGCCTCTCCTGGGGTATCTCTGTTCTTGAACCCTGTTAGTCATGTTGAAGTCGATAATTATTTAAATAAATTAAAAAGGAACAGTAGTTATAATTTTGGGGTGATAAGTAATAGGGTTTTGAAACATGTTCGATCTTTTATAAGTGTGCCATTGGCACATATTTTCAATCTAGTCCTCTCATCTGGAATTTATCCAGATTTATTCAAAAAGTCTATAGTTATACCGCTTTACAAGTCAGGAAAGAAAGATACAATGGGTAATTACAGACCGATTTCTTTGACTATGGCATTGTCAAAAGTATTGGAAAAGTGTATTAAAGCAAGGATGTTGGCTTTCTTGGAGAAATTCAATATTTTTTCGGGAAATCAATTTGGGTTTCGAAAGGGTCTGAGTACAGATAATGCCCTGTTTCATTTGAACAAACTGATCACCCAAAAGTGTAATGAAGGTTTGCACGTAGTAGGTCTTTTTCTTGATATTAGCATGGCGTTTGATTGCGTTCAGCATAAAGTACTTTTGGATAAATTGTATAATTATGGGATTAGAGGTTTGCCTTTAATGCTTTTAAAATCATATCTCTCGAATCGCTCACAACAAGTTAAAATTGGTGAAGTTTTAAGTGATCCTAGAGGGGTTGTGTGTGGTGTACCACAGGGAACGGTTCTGGGTCCAGTTCTTTTTTTGTTGTATATAAATGAATTGTTGGACATTCATATTAGTGGTCAAACTTTTGGTTTCGCGGATGACACTGCTATAATTTTTTGGGGTAGGTCTTTTGATGATTTGATGGCAGCTGTTAGTTCAGAATTTCAAATAGTGAGGGCCTGGATGGATACAAATCTGTTGCGAATTAATTTGAGCAAGACAGTCGTAATGAGATTTTCTGCCTCAGGTAGGGTTAATATTTCAAACCATCGTTTGAAATTACACGACTATAAGTGTGGAGGTCTTTCTGAGTGTTCTTGTGACTCGATCCCTTTTTCGGAGCACTGTAGATATTTGGGGGTTGTGATAGACCAACATTTAAATTATAGGAAACATATAGATTTATTTATCAAAAGATTGAGAAAGTTATTTTATGTTTTTAAAATTATAAGAGGTTTTGCTGATATAAGTTTGTTAAAAATGGTTTATTTTGGATTATGTAATTCATTAATTAGATATGGTATAATAGCATGGGGAAGTGCTTGTAAAAGTGCTCTTCGCCCGTTACAAATTGTTCAAAATACCATATTACGTATAATTTTAAATAGATCTTCCAGGAGTAATACAGCTCTACTCTATAAAGATTTGGGTTTCCTGAGAATTTCTGATATTTTTAGGAAAGAATCTTGTGTGCAGGTTTTCAAGACAGGAATTGATCCCAATAATGTATCAAAGCTTGAGTCGACTTGAATAGCAGACAGGTCAAATATTAGGTTATCTAAAGTAAATATTGAAATTTTTAGGAGAAATTCTTATGTTGTGGCTCTCTATTTCTTTTATAATCATGGGATTGATGTTCGGCAGTTTAAAAATGTTAATCATTTTAAAAAATATATACTTGATCAAATAGTAAATGCTCAGGAATGATGTTAATTTCTTTTTTGTACAGATAGTTTTTTTTTAATTTTTATTCTGGATTTTGATTGTATTTTGTCCGGCAGCTTGAAGAGTAGCGACTCCACAGGGGGATACAAATTCTTTGAATTTAGTCCTCTGTGGGCACAACTGTTCATTTCAAATTAGATTACTTCATTTTGTCTGTCTCTTTTATGTTTGTGCCAATAAATAAATAAATGACAAAATAAATAAATAAATGACAAATACACAGAAATACACAGAAGTCTATGGGGGCTGTCTGTGGTCAGTTCCTTGTCCCCGGCAAAACTATACGAGATTATGGTAAGAATGATGAAAATTTTCGGGAATTGTGCGGGTTAGCCCCTAGACGGTCCGCTTTGAATTTCATCGCCGTCGGATCAATGGTAGCGTCTGCGCATAGGTAAACGTGAATTTCAAGAAACAACGATTTCTCAGTTCCTAATTTACCGATTTTGCTCAAATTCGGAGGGTAGTTGGGGGCTAGTTCCAAGATGATTTCATATGAATTTCGTTGCGGTTCAATAATTAATAACCACTGCGCAAGCGCAAAGGTAAATATAATGAAACAACGACTTCTGAGTTCGAAATGGACAAATTTGCTCAAATTCGGACGGTAGTTGGGGATGGCTTCAAGACGGTTGCCTATGAACTTCATCGTGATTGGATCGTAATAGCCATTGCCCATGCGCAAACCTGACATTTTTTGTCATAGGCTACACTCCACAACTACTTGGCCGATTTTAGTAACATTTTCAGGGATTGCCCGGGTTTACCTCTAGATCTAGACGGTCCCCTATAAATTTCCTCACTGTCGGGTCGATTGTAGCATATGCGCATGAGCAAAAGTTAATTTCATAAAACAACGATTTTTCAGTTTCTAATGAACCGATTTCGCTCAAATTCGGAGGGTACTTGGAGGCTGCCTTCAAAACGATTGCCTATGAATTTCGTCGCGGTTGGATCCGTAATAATCACTGGGCATGCGCAAACTTGAAATCTGTTGTCACATGCAAAACTCCAGCATTATTAGACCGGGTTTATACCACAACTATTTAAAATACTATTGTTAATTCCTATAATACTATTACGCATGTTAGGTAATTTATTACTAATTTATTTATTGCTATTCAGTGATATTGAATCATAATTTTTCTACCAACTGATTCTATATGTTTATGTGTGACAATGAGTGTGGAACAGTATACTGCCCACCCAACATGGCACTTCTTTTCACTCACACCGCCAGCTGGTCCGGCACGTAACGTCATGGATAGGTGTGTGTGAATCGACATGTGCGTGGTCGTGAGCTGTGGAGCGATTTCTGAGCCGTTTCACGTGGAATCGTTTACCCCCCCCCCCCCCCCCTCAAATCCACTCACCCCCCCCCACACACACACACACACACACACACACACACACACACACACACACACACACACACACACGCACACACACGCACGCACGCACACACACACACACGCACGCGCACGCACACACACACACACACACACACACACACACACACACACACACACACACACACACACACACACACACACACACACACACACACACACACACACACACACACACACACACACACACACACACACACACACACACACACACACACACACACACACACACAAACAGTGGTACGGAACAATCTTCGCGCGATTCCGTGGGACGAGGATAACTGTCTCAATATTTTTTTGCAGGAGGCGATTCTCCTTCGGAGGGTTCATTACCATAAGTTCGGCGGTGTCTGTGACAAGTCCCGTTAAAAACAATAGGGTTGACGAACAAAGACCAGTCATCGGACATCGGATATCCTCCTCCTCCAGGTAGGTTTTTTCTTCCGAAGGAAAAAAAGGACGAGATGAAAGTGGGAAAGGAGAATGTGTAAAATTAAGGATGGACTATCAAGGACACCGAGAAACAAGATTCCTGAACAGCAACCTCATCAAGGAGCTTGAGTTCATCACACCCCCCCCCCCCTCCTCCTCCTCTTAGTTGCCGCTGCTCCGCCTCTTCTACCAACCACTCAGTTAATGCCATTGTCTCCGCAGGACTAACCGGTCATTTTCCATCGCATCTTCTGTCTTCATCTTCCCGTTCTTCTTCTCCTCTCCTCGCCTCATTCTCCTTATTCATCTTCGCTCTTCTTCTTTTACCTGATTCTCCTGTTGTTGTGAGAGCTGAAGTGAACGGGCGGCGGCGGTCACGAGTGTGCTACGCGGTGAAGTCGGTTTTTTGGCAGAGGGGGAGTGTTGAGCATTTTCGCTTACAACTCGAAAGATATTGTAATTTTTGATTCTAATAATCTGGACGAGGACTCCATAGATAGCGATTCTGTTTACACGGTTTCATTCCACTCGCTCGTCCGTCTGGTCTCTGAATCTTGGAATCTGTTTTTTTTGCTGATTTCTAGTTATCTAATTGAGCTGAAATCGTTGGTAATTATACATTATAACCCCCCCCCCCCACCCAACCACCCTGTCTCGCTCATTAACATTACTCGCAACTGAATATTCAATTCAAAAATTATACTAATAGGGGGTCGGCATGTAAGATATTTTGTGACTACTCGGGGCTCTGAGTTTGGGCCAATGATGTGGAAAACGCGATGGGTTCGGGCCCCAAAAAAAAAGTGTTTGGCCAACGCCAAAGGCTACGTCTGGTGCAGAAGTAATGGATTTGGGCCAACGAAGGGAAGAGCCGAAATACGCAAGGAAAATGTCTATTACCTTAATCTATCTGAATTAGTCGTCGTGGAAGTCGAAATTATACCGGTTACACACGGCGCCGAGGTAACTCATAATATCCCCGTCATTTTCATACTGCATCAAACGTCAGTTTGTTTGCCAATTTGAAAATGGATCGCAATAAACTGAATTACTAAATGTTCTGTGGAATAGCGATTCGAGGCAAAAAAAAAAGGACTACCTCAGTTACCAAACAGTTAGGTATTTAGGTAGGTATTAGATATTTACCTACCAATCACAACAAAGACTGGCCAAACGCATCGCTGCCCTTTGGCCCAAAACACATCGGCCCGACAACGACCTTTCACTTTCAGTTGGCCCAAACAGAAAGTAGTACGATACTCCATAGACTAACTGTACCTAGCCAGCGTTGCAGTGCCAGCCAAAGAAAGAGGGTGCTTGTGTTTTTTCTTCTATCTTCTGAAATGCTTTTGGATACACAATATATACTCGTATATATATATTTCAGTATAGTGCGTACCCGAAAAAACCAGAAGGTTTTCCGACGCGAGAGACAGCCACAGCTGTTTATGTTTGAAGAATGGAATTTCCACATTTAATCCACAGACTTGTAGCGAGTGTCCCCTGTGCTTAGTTGATGGTTATTGCAGATACAAGTTGCATGTAAACTGCAAACATATTAATTCGAATTTCATATCTGGTGGAATCATTGGGATACGTGGCAACAGTACATCTTCCTCCTTAGAATTTTCAACTTAAAAACTGTAGCGTTAATGATAATGTTCACCATATTTTTCACTGAAAGCCTGGCACATTTGCAATGTCGTGTTTGATTGATGTTTCGGAGAAGAATGATAGGCACGCCAATTTTCAATGTTCGAACGTCGGCATGAAAATCTCTACCAAAGTCAAATGCCAGCCATCCACGGAGAAGGCATCATTACATTTATTTAAGCAACCTATACCTACATTATCTACTGGATGTCTCTTGAAGCATTAACCGCTATGAAAGTGCGAGGTACCTACTTACGCGATTATACCTCACATACCTCACCGGTCACAATCAGCTACATTGTTGATAATTATTTTCAATATTTCTAAAAAGGTAATTGGATTTTCACAAACATCGTCACTCGTTATGAAACACACGAACTGCCGCTAAGCTATTATGAATCTGACTCATTTGATTAAAATACTCGCGCCCAGATAGTGTAAAAGGGTTCTACGAATTATTTATATCAAAGAAAAGTTTGTTTTTATTATCTTGATTTTTCATTTAAATGTATATGTTCTAAAACATTGTGGAACCCTTCCCCTAACTAGAACCTCAGCTCACATAGGGGGAATATTTTCCTTTGTCCTTTTAGCGAATTTTCGAAGAAAATGATCATAATATATATATATATATAATATGATAGTTATGTGTTACTCTACGTGATAGGTATATGTCCTTTGGGTACATGATAAAAATTCCAAATATTCGGCAATAACGTTCGTATTGCCAAAACAAACGGATGAGTTTGTAGATCAGCAATTTTCTGAAATTCCAAAGGGGGTCAAATTTGAGATTTTAACTGGCAAAAATTGGTAAAAAACGGCTAAAATTGTGAACAATTGAGCAAACACAGAAAAATACAATTGCAGTCTTTTTTCATACAGAATAGGGGTCACATTTGGATTTTTGGGGGTCAAAATCGGAAAAAATGGCTAAAAATCACGAAAAAATTATATAATTTTACGAAAAGTGGTACTTATGGCTACTACAGACAAGTCTTCTGCTGGTTATAATTCAATGCTCATTATTACATATTATTATGTTTATTAGGTTATGTTTATTAGGTTTATTATTGGTTAGTTTATTATGTTTACTATTCATAAAGACACATACTAGTCTGTCGTGATTCCCATCTCTATTATTGTTGTAGGGCTTGTAAATATAATAGAAGTATTCTGAAACGTTGCCCAAATAACGGATTTTTTTCATCGGACTGAAACTCGAGAAAACCAAATTACCTATCCATCGGTCGAAAACCTCCCAATTCTCATTATATCTATAGATTTCATGTGGCTCTCTACAACCCAATTCTAAAACTCAATTCCTGTACGGAAGTTAATTTGGTTCCGAGAGTTTTACAGTGAATTATCTACAAACATTTTCCTATTGCAGTCGTAAACTTTCAGCGGCGTGCAGGTAAAGTAAAATGATAAAACAACCGCGTATAGGCGTAATGGGGGGGGGGGGGGGGGGGGGGGGGGGTTGGGAGTAATTGTCGGCTATTCATATGAAGGAGCCGATCTCTCGTTAGCCTTTTACCTTCTGTTTCAACCTATTTTTGAGTAGAAGAGGACCCGTTATGGAGTCCTTGCTTGAGCCCAGGCAATTCGGCCTAATGTTTTTATAGGTCCGTTATTTCCCGGGGAACCTACGCGTAAATGTCTAGTTTTACGAGTCCCGCAAAAAGGTCAACGGCACGCCCTGCCCTTCAAGAATTATGTGATTAAATAACGTTTCTATTGAATATGTCTTTCTCCATCGCGTACAAGTTTCTAGAGGGTAATAACACCACCTATCCAGGAAAATGTTTACGGCGAACGACCGCTTGTTTACTTCTTCTGCCGAAATACCTGAGGTTTCATAGCCCTGTCAACTCAGAATAGCCGGTGAGGTGGTTAGCCGGTCAACTCGACGTCACACTGGTGACTCGCACACAGTGGTGTCAAAAAGCGGTCATAAATGAATTTTACAAATTTTTTCTCCAGTGAATCCAGTTAAGTATATTACACGTCAGTGGCCCCTCAGGGAGGCTTACGGTGAAAATTTAAATCGTTGGGAACGTTAGCACGAGCGTCATTCTATTTTTCGCCTCATAAAACTTATTGAAACTTGAACGAAAAAAATGTTTACAGATGGTATTAAAATAACGATAATTCGGTTTTTGGTTTATCATTCTGTAAATAATACACCTATGTATTCGCTCAGCAAAAATTTCTTTTAATAGCACCCTATCAAAATTTTTTTCTTTTGCGTTTCAAGGTGCTTAGATTAGAAAACGCTGCAAAGTCCTTGTCACATGGGTTTATTATTCTATTGGACACACCTACAGAAATGTTAGCTGTTCATTTATTGTTTCTTTCATTTTCAATCATTGAAACAGCTATTTCTGATGGTTTGCACCAATTTTGGCCCCCAAAACACGAATTAAGTACGCTCCTTTTTTTCGAAATATCTTTGAGCATTGATAGTGCCATTTAATCGACTTGATTCAAGTGTTGACACTTTTGGTTTATTATTCTGTGAATAATACATCTATGTAATCGCTCCGCCGTATCATGCATATTGACTTCAATTTCGGTCTAAAAAATTCGTTCTTTCGCACACATTTGGGCCCTAGTTGTGTCCCGAAACTTTGCAGTACGATCGGAATATACCCAGGGGTGTATATTCCGATCCAAGGTGCAGAATCCAATGAGTGAAAATGGTTATAAAAATAGATGTTTTTTGTTTTTTAGTAACATGAGCTTGTGAGGTATCGTTTGCCATGTTTTTTTAGGACGAAGAGACCAAATATCCATTTCGAACAAAGAGTGGAAAATTGAGGTTCTAACTTAGTTTCAGCCTTAAATGTTATGTTAAAATTTATGTTAAAATTTGGTCTAGAATCGTCGTTTTCCGCACACAATTTGGATCCCCATTTCGGAACACATTTGGCTCCTAGTTGTACTCCGAAGCTCTGCAGCCAGATCAATATACACCCAGGGGTGTTACGGGTACAAATTGTTGTAAAAATAGGGATTTTCGAGGTTTTTTTTTGAGGTTTTAGTGAACATGAGGTTGCGAGGTATGATTTTCCATGTTTTTTAGGGCTAGAAGACCGAATGTTGACCAAACATTGATGAAATGAGGTTTGTAACGAAGGTTCAGCTCCCAAAATTCATTTTGTATGAGCCAAAAACCTGGGAAATTGTCTGAACTCACCATACATTTGTATAATAACACTAGAAGTATTTTCAACAGGTGAATCAAGACAATTAAATGGAACTGTCAATGATAAAAAATATGAGCTTATTTCGTGGTTTTGGGGGCCAACATTTGTGGAAACCATCAGAAATGGCTATTTCAGTTATTGCGCATGAAAGAAACAATAAATGAACTGCCAACATTTCTGTAGGTATGTTCAATAGAATAATAATCCCATGTGACGAGGACTTTGCAGCGTTTTGGTTTATTATTCTGTGAATCATAATACACCTATGTATTTGCTCAGCAGACAATTTTTATAACACCCCCTCAAAACTTTATCTTTCAAGGTTTTAAGGTACGTAGATTCCAAAAATACGATGTCCGTCCGCCGTCCGCCATATCATGCATACTACTTCAGTTTCGGTCTTGCAGATTGTTGCACTTGTTCTTTTGCAGATGGGCTCCATTTGGGCCCTAGTATTGTCCCGAAACTTTACAGCTCGATCGCAATATACCTAAGGGTGTTATGGGTGAAAAATGGGGGTAAAAATGGGGTTTTTCAGGGTTTGAGTAATATGAGCTTGTAAGGTATCGTTTTCCATGTTTTTTAGGACTAGGAGACGGAATATGAGGTTGATTTAACCAAACAGTGGAAAATTGAAGTTCTAGCGAAGTTTCAGCCTTAATTTTACGTTAATTTTGGTCTAAAATCGTGGTTCTTCCTTACACAGTTTGGTTCCCCATTTGGGAACACATTTGGCTCCCAGTTGTGCTCCGAAGCTCTGCAGCCGATAAAAATAGACCAGGGATGTTACGGGTGAGAAACGGGTGTGAAAATAGGGGTTTTCGAGGTATTTTTGAGGTTTTAGTGTACATGAGCTGGTGAGGTATTGTTTTCCATGTTTTTTAGGGCAACAAGACCGAATATGAAGTTGATTTTGGCCAAAGAGTAAAGAATTGAGGTTGTAACGAAGGTTCCGCTCCCAATTCATTTTTTATGAGTCAAAAACCTGGGAAATTGTCTTAAATATTATACAAGTTTATGGTGATAAGCTGATTGTTAATGGTTGATAAATTATATTTGATCATTGATAGTGCCATTTAATCGTCTTGATTCACCTGTTGAAACTACTTCTAGAGTTATTATATAAGTTTATGTTGAACACTAGAAGTAGTTTCAACAGATTATTCAGGAAAATTAAATGGAACTATCAATGATCAAAAATATTATCAAAAATATGAACTTATGTCGTGTTTTTGGGGGCCAAAATTGGTTGAAACCATCAGAAATAGCTATTTCAATGATTTAACATGAATGAAACAATAAATGAACAGACAGTATTTCTGTAGGTATGTCCAATAGAATAATAACCCCATGTGACAAGGACTTTGCAACGTTTTTGGTGGTGTATTGTTCAACCACGTAACGTGAATACTTTCTCATTACCCCCTCCATTACTCCCGGCCCTGATAGTGAATTTCAAACTTTTGGTGACGTGGTGCACAACTACTCCAGTCAATGAACGTTCAGAAGGGGGTAGAGTGCAAGGGTGGGGCCATAATTGTTTACCTCTGGGATGTGTTCGGAGTAGGTTGGAGGTGAAAATACTACAAGTCCCCGACCCTTGATGGTGAGCCTTTGCGAACGGGAGGGGGGGGGGGGGGGGGGGGTGAAGGCTCAAAATGTTCAATTTTTCTGGTTTTTCGTCTATAACTCTGAAACTATGGGTTCTAAACGGAAAAAATCAATCATTCCAAGAAGGAAGCGACAAAATATTCTACAGGTTTTACTCCAGCAAATCCGCTACTGAAAAATTGCCAATTTCCGGAACATACAGTTTCGCATCAGATTTTTCCCTCAAACCTTCCTTCGTTGCAATCAAAATAAAGTGTAGATGATTAAATTTCTCTCAACATTATAGCAATATGTATACGTATGTACAACTCTCTCTATATATATAACTCTATATGTATAGAGGTATAATATAGTTAAAATTTCAAGGGTTTTGCAGAAACCTGATCTGCTTTAAATTAGTACCTACATAGTAATACCTACCTAATAATTATAGGGATAGCCCCAGAAATGATTTGTGTAGGTATATATAGCTGGCCAGGTTATGTGAGCTATAATGGACCTCATCTGTCACGATCAACACCTAGGGGTCTGAAAATTACCTTACTTCTTTGTAGTGCTGTTATTATGTATTAATGTTGTTTTATTAATTGAATGGGCATAATAAATTTATGCCTATACACCGGAAGGCAGAAGAGGAGCATGACAGAGAAATTACAATGTTCACCTGCACTCGCCCCACGAGGGTGACGGGCGCCTAGAAACTAGTAGTTGATCATTTTCCTTGTTCCACTAATTGACATTATACATACATATTAGGTACTTGAAAAGGTAGTTGACTGGGATTTTTGGACAAGATAGGAGCTAAGTGAGAGAGTACTACTTGAATAAGGAACAAATAGTAAAAGATTGGCAAAAAATCATAATATTCGTGAGACTATTTATTGTTTTCCGGATCTATTATAAGCTTTTTTTACCAAGCATAAGCAAATAATATTGATCCAGAAAAACTCTAATTTGACTCACTTGTGATCAATTATGATTTGGCAAAATTTTAGTGTGGATATTTGATAATCTTGTTCTGTTTCGAGTCGCCATTCTATAACAATTCACTCAGAATGTTATAGAATGGCGATTCGAAACACAAAAAAGAATAATTAAATAATTCACTTAAAATAAGAGAACATTTTTGGTTATTTTAGCAATTTTTACCGATTTTCAGCTATTTTTTACCAACAAAACTCAAATTTGACCTACTTTTTTCTTTTGAAAAATTTTCCATCTTCAATGTTCTTTCGTTTGCCATTAACCCCCCCCCCCCCCCCCCCAGCAAAATTTCGAACCTTTTAACTTATATGTATTTAACCAAGGTCGGGCGTCGTATGGAATGAAAAATAAACATATTTATGTACATGGTTATTATTAAATTCTAGGGATGGATTCCTGAAACGGGAAAGAATTTAAAACTTTTTCAAAAATTCGTGTATCTACTAAAATTGTAGTACCCATTGCAATAGCATATTTCCAGTGGAAATTTTCTAAAAAAGCATTACATATCAGTCAGCTCGAGGAAGGTTCTCCTGACCGATACAAATATTTTGCGACCGAACTCCCACTCCAACTCTTTTATATTCATAATACGACGAGGGATACAATAATTGGTGTCCATCCTAATACAGTAGAGAGGAAATCGAAGCAAATAATACTTAGAGTAGACTTAGACAATGTTTCCTCGACAATCTTCAGTGCGGTACTGTAGTGATGACGTCAGAAAGGATGAGGCCGACGAACGGTTTGGTGATGCGTGGACAATGATTAGGGGAGATTAGTCAGGAATACGACCCCTGGGGGTGCCACTGACTAATTTGCTCTGAGCCACCCCTCAACAAGAACTGGCCATCACCTCGTCAAGAAACCCTCCAAGCTTAGTGGCCTCTTTCGCTAATCCCTCCGTCGTAAAAACTTGGCTCCTTTTCCTTAGCATCCTCCCCCCCCCCCCCCACCATCCAACCACACAGTCAACTTCTGCTCTGGCTCTAAGGGCAAGTTTGAGGACCTTCGCGAAACGTCAGTCTCATCCAATTATCATCAAGCCCACATAATAGCAGGAGATAAAGCTACTTGGAACAAGATCAGTTTTTCCCTGGTGAAATTTCCGAGCCGTAGAGCAAAAGTTGGATGCGGTGATCCCTCGGGCGTCGCCCTTCTAAATTCATCATTCTCATCATACCACTGCATTCGTCTCTTCCCTGTAAACTCAACGTTACGAATCATCCATACTTTCCACGTGCACCTGCTCTTATCTCGATGTATTTCAAGGCGTCACAATGAGTTGACCTGAATGCAGTGCTGCCAGATCGGGGTCCCCCCCCCCCCCCAAGATTTAGGGGGGTTTTATTTCGAAAGGGGGAAATCTAGGGGGAAGATTATCCAGGTTTTGGATAATAAAGTAGAGAGGTTTTAGGGGGAATTTCAAGGAAAAGGAGACATGCAAGACAGAACTTTTACGAACCCAAAGGCCACGAAGTATCTTCCCCACAGTATCCACCCACAATTCAATTCAGTTCTTTGTAATTTTGCTTTTTGAAATTATGTTTTTTTTTTAGCAATTTTAATATGCAACTTGTTTTGCTCTAAACTGGTGCACGATTACCTGTATTTCTGTTTAGGTAACATAGGCAGCTTTTACTAACATACTAATTTAAAATAATTACGTACCTTATATACTTTATGTACCTTATACATAATGTTGATGCCTATCTGTTTTTATGTTCGGAAATTTAATACGCAACTTCTAATTTACTGCTGATGCTGCTTTATTGATGCTTGTAAATTTCTACACAACGCTTTTGCACCCTTGATCTTATTAACATTTTGTTGTTTTCTGACATGTTTCTAACCTACGAAATAAATTAATTCAAGTAGGGCTTGTGCGTGTGCTGTTTCATTTACATATTTATCTCCACAGTTTCGTAATTCTCAAATAGGAGAACAGTATGACATGACTATGATGAGCAGGGTGTAATGTACTTAATAGAACTTTCAAAGTAAATTATTTATTCCTATGAGGCAAATAGATAACTAGATAATAGTAACTTCATTATACCTCGAAAATGACTTGACCTACTAATATAAAGAGTGAACATTTAAGTAATGGTAATTTAGGAGATATTTCAAGATTTGTAGGGGGGTTTTTAGGGGGATTTTTCGTGAGCTAGTATATAGGTTTTCGTTAAATGGCAACACTGCCTGAATGAATCGGGTTGCATTGGGGAAGGAATAGGTTGGGGTTCCCGCGACCCCAGACTCGGCCAAGCAGAACCGTCCGATACCAAGGGAAAATAATGCAGTGAATCGACGTATAGCGCAGTCGTTTGGATTTCGATGGGAAAATCCACCCAAAATCATCGATATCTACCGATGATTTCAGTTTTTTTTAAATTCTACATTTTCGATGAAATGTCAATGTCGAAGGCCTGTGTCCTAATCAAATCAGCCGTTCAATTCTATATTGAAATATTAAATCCAGGTGAAATCTATATTAGTTTACTAATAAAATCAGTATTTTCATGTCTGCATTTTGATCAGATTCAATGTGGAAGAATTAGAAACAGTAGAGAACAAATTCATTTCGTTAATTTTTAAATTTATTCAAAATTCCACCACATAAACCTGGAACAGCATTTTGGAGGTGAAAAGGGGTAGGTTGAGGGGGCAGCTGAGGGTTACAGACAAGAACGGTGTAGAATAGGGTGGGATAGGTAATTGCTGGTTGGTGGATGGGGGGGTTTACTATTTCTTTGCGAGACATTATTAATTTGGAAGCCATCCCCATTCCCCCACTCGTAACACTAGAGAGCTCGTGTAATTCGTCCCCGACTCACTGTTACTGTTATTCTAAGAGTAACAGCGTCTACAGCGAGCAAGCAGCAGATGAGAACCCCAGGGTCCTTGAATACGTATAGAAAGCCGCAACCCGAAATTATCAGCCTTATCAAAACACGTCCCTTGCTCTAACGCGAACGCTTTGCTCACGAGTGGCGTTCGTCAATCGAGTTGCTGAATCCTTCCGCACGACGAATGAACTGCACTCCGAATCGAGTTCCTCCATAATTCCATAATTTCAACTTGAGGTCCCTTCCCCTCGTACCACGAATCGACACTCGGAAGTCCGCATGGACTTCTACTGATTCATTCCCCTCCGGGCGTATTCCCCTCCGTTCAGAAAATTCAGTCCCTGGGTTACCATCCTTCCCGGTGGACCTAGAAAAAACGATTTCACAAAAAGGCAATTGGTAACCCTTCATCTTGGATGGTTTACGCGACTTTTCTACATCAACCCATCAATGTAAGTCCGTAAATGTGAACTAGAGACGATCATCAGCTCCAGGCTTACCTCGTTTTCTTATTGCTCGAGCCGAGGAGCGCTGGAAGCATGGAGAAGGAGTCGGCACCATAAACGATCCGTCGGCGTCGGTTCGAATCCCAACGCCCCTCGGTTAGGTAGGTACATTTCACTTGTGGTAAAATAAAATTTTCCTCAGATAAAATGACACAACGGTCAATTAAAAATTTTTTGTGGTGAAATGGGATTATACAGTATAATCTATCAACATCATATATCGGTAATTTTCAATAGGTAATAAACATTTTAAACTAAAATAAGCGTTTCACCCAAACATTAATGATAAACTGTCTTTTATTTATTCGAAATTTCTATGCCATGCATGAATATAACATTTGAAGACCGGAGGGTAAATGAGCAATATGAACAATATACATGGTGATTACTAATGAACAGGGTTATTAAGATAATATTGGGGTTATATGTTTTTTTTGGGGGCGCTGAATCGACTGCAACTAGTCCCAGTCCGATTAGGCGCACTCAGCATACCAAATTTGCAAAACTCTAATCCGAAATCCCGAAAAATCGCATATTTTTTATGTAGGCATGACAGGTGTCGTTTAAAATTTTTTCTGAATGATTGCGAGTAGTTTCGGCACGTTCTGACTGCATCGAGTGTTCAAAATCACAATTTGTTTGGTTCAAAACACACAGAATGATTTTTTAACATAATTTTTCTGCGTGTCGTGCCACTCCGGTGTCAACAAGTGCCCAGTCAGGCCGTAATGAGTGCATTGGTAGATGGCCATTAATTTAAATTCTCAATTTCCCAAACATTTCTTTGAGAATTTGCCCCTTAAGCCATGCTGCGTGACTTTTTTTTTGTGGGATATGTCAAATCTTTGTGCCGCCATTGCCTACTAACATCGAGGAATTGGAGGCATGCATAACTTTGGCTGAGCGGACAATAACAGCTGACATGCTTCACAGGGTGTGGGAGGAATTTGGATATCGACTTGACATTGTTCGGGTTACTCAAGGATGACATATTGAACATTTTTGTGACCCCCCCCCCCCCCCCCCACCAAAACTAATGAATGTACCGATCATATGACAAACGTGAGTCTTGATACTGCATTACTATTATGATCTAATTCTCAGTGGCAGACAACATTTTCTGAAATATTGGCAAATTTTATATTCCAATGAAAGAGCCAAATGGAGGTTTCAGAAACACTTACGTTTCTGCTCAACTACATATATATAGGTTACCTGCTAGCATGCAACAGTTGTGAGCTATACGATCCTTACCTGAAAAAAAAAAATACTTCGGTTAAAACCTTTATACATAAATGTAAGTGAACTTAAAGTGATGTAAACAGCCATAAATTCCAGCCTGGGGATTTTCGCCCGACTGCCCTGCCAGCGTCGTGGACATGACATCTGTCCTCCAATGAGATGATCAGAATTCGATCTGATCATTTTGCTCTTTACTTGGCTACTCATCGCCTCACTCCCTCGAGTGAGAGGGGTTCGCCCAACAGCTACATGGGTCATACTTGGAAGTATCACGCCGGTCACCCATCAAAGTACTAACCACGCTCGAAGTATCTTAAGTTCGGTGATCTCAGGAACCGGTTTATTCCACCTGATAAGGCCGTTTGATATAAATGAACAAGTATATAAGTATATAAGTATAATTATATAAGAATATAAAGTATCTAAGTATAAGTATAAATGAACAAGTATATGAGACGGTATAACGGCATAAATAATTTTATCGTTATTTTGACCAAAAAAAAGGTATTACTGAAGGTAAAATTTCATTTGAAAATCTGTTTGTATATCTTTCTAATTGAAAAACAGCGATTTTCAAACTTTCATTACTCCGGCATCTGACGGTCCTGAGGGTTGAAATTTGGCACACATACTCACAGGCCCCTTGAGAATTGGTGTACGAAAAATCAACACCGGAGACCCCCAGGGGGCCCCGTTCTGTCTAGTAAACAGTGATGTTGGTCGCCTTCGCGTTTTTCAGTTTTCTTGGCGGGCAGGACGCTCGCTCTCATGCCTCTAGATGATCTGCTAAAAATAATGCCGATTAAGCTTGTCTTAAATGCTATGGAATCAATTCCTTATAACGTTCAAAGAGATGAACAGAAGAGGGAATAAAAGAAAAGTTCGTAGCCGAGTCTGGACTTTTCTTCCAACATTTTTTCCTTCCAACCTTCTCTTCACAAGTTTACAGTTTCCTCTACTTTTGTATACGATACAAAAGTTGGAAGATTGTCGGTCCCAATCTTATAAAGGAGCACCCGAAGGAAGGTTTTCCAACTCCTCCCCCCTGTCCCAGCGAATCCCAACACCCAACTTTACTTAGCTTGAGTCCAGAAGCATAATAACTTTGATCCTCCTTCAAGTTTGCTCTTTTGGAGAAACTGCTTGACTTGGTTTGACTACAAATCTAAAGGGATGGGGTGCTCTTCGATTATCTGGACCAAGGCGTGTTAGGTCCTCTGGCGGTGGCTCTGAAAAACAAGTGGCAATGGTTTTAACCGAAAGGGATCGAGTCTTGAGAAGGTCCCAAAAGTTTCGGCTGCCCCCTAAGCAATGGACAGTCACAAGGCAAAGTATTTTCCCTTTCTCGTGTTCCACCATCATCATGACTACGAACTCATAAAGGAAATGGGTCCACGGAGATTTTACTATCTGATCCGAATCTGTGATTAACCTTGGCTAGGACTAGAATACCATTGAGGCCATCTGCTATCCTTAAACGGCAATGAAAATTCATAACCTTAGATAGGAACTACCTATTTGTTACCCAAGGCATTTCATGCGCTTCAGAATCTGTAAATTAATATTGCTTCCATGAATGTTTCCCTTAAATGCTTGTCAGCATGGATAGCCATCCGTGAGAACCCCTTTGAAACTACCAACAAAATAAGTACCGTTCTTAAAATGGAATGAAGAATGGACGTCCTTTTTTTTAAATTCTTTCACGTTGTAGGTCAAAAGGCGAGCTTTCCAAATGCTATATGATGGGTAGGAAATGAACGGAATTGGGTGAAAAAGGGAGGAGGGAAAATCGTGTGACATCATCTGGTATGTATAGAGCCCTCTCGCTTCCACACATGGGAACCGAGTGCGAGGGAGATACATACCAGATGACGTCACGCAT
Organism: Leptopterna dolabrata; assembly: GCA_954871275.1. NCBI lineage: Eukaryota > Metazoa > Arthropoda > Insecta > Hemiptera > Miridae > Leptopterna > Leptopterna dolabrata. The sequence continues at coordinate 47,321,799 of OX940974.1, read as the reverse complement.
TTTTTTCTTTAGCTTATTCCACGCGAACTACTCAGATTAATAAATCAGCAAGCTCCTATAAACGCTAGAATTTCCCACAACCAAGGGTGGTTATTGGACAAAATTGCCTACTCGACCATCAAATCACGATACCATCTCCAACAGGTAAGAATAGGTAAGGTACCCAAATGCCTTCGATAACCGACCTCCTTCTCCCACTAAATATCAACTAGCTATTAGCAGCTGTTACAGCTTTGACTAAGTGCATAATTATATAATGAACTGGCTGACCACCAGAGTCCACGGCCCAGCAAGGCCATTCGACGTTATTAGAGGTATTTGAACTTTCTGATGCCACTGGTAATCTGTTCCCGAAAGTGCACCAGTTTGGCCTACTTCCGTCTCTCAAGTATGGAGGAATCCTTCAATGACTACAGTCATGATAGACATAAGACAATTCGTGTCTATGAACCTTGAGGTATTAAAAAAAATCGTGAAAGAACGTGGCATTGGGGTCATTTGTAAGCCGATGGTGGGGGGTGACGTAAAGAGGTATAGTGACAATAGAAAAACTCGCAGACAAAGGTATTCAAGAGATAAGAAGGAGAAGAAGAGAGAGGAATGGCGCAACAGGACCTTCCTCTTTCCTTCTTGAATATGATTAATTGTCTGCTACCTTTCCTTTTTTTATTTCTTTTTCTAAATCTTTCTTCTTTAGAAAACCCGAGGTACCAAAAAGCTTTTGTCCGATTCCCTCGTTGGTCTCTTGTCTGTTCTGTTGTTCCAGGAGGGGGATAGTGCCTTCGGCTCCTGTCATATATATCTCCCCCGCTTTACTTTTTACCCCCTTTTGATAAGTCTACAGCCACAAAGTGCTCTGGTTAAACACAGATTAATTACCCCGTTGTGCTGGGCGCCTGCTAGGGTTCCCTATGGGGTTACAACCTGTACTGGGCAGCCCGAAAACACTCAGTGTCAACGGACCCCTGAGCGAGGGGAAAATATTTACCGAACTAGAAACTAGGATAAGTCTTTTGTTCCTGGTTATTGTTGTCAAACGTGGTAACCTTCAGAAAACATTGCCTTAAAAAAAATAATAATAAAAATAAAAGCATGAAGCGGAGATTACTTTTTGCTTCCTCTCTACCGAACGTAGTGCACATGGTGCGTTTCGATTCACGATATAACCCGATCAACTGTAATGTCTCCAAAATCAAAATGTCGACTCGCATTACCCGTTTCAGACATTCCTTGTCACCATTGCTAGAACAATCCATACGAGCTGAATGTTTGGGGTTATATGGGCTTTTTTGATCCCCAGATATTCCCATTTGAAATTCATCATTTTCCAATGGCAACTTTTGTCTGCGCATTCGTGAACACAAAATTGTCGATTCTCTCGTAATTCCAGTCCCACTCAACCAATTTTGCAGATAATTTCAGGGGGAATAAAGACTGGATCCCTGGTGGTGCGCTAACAATCCATATGGTAGTAACATCGAAAACACTGTAACGCTCATTATTTGTTACAACGTAAGTCCTGTTCTCTTCAAGCGACGTGGGAACCATTTTCAGGGATCATGCAGGTTGTGTCCGTGATGACCCCCCACGAATTCGAATGCCTAACAGCATCATTGCACGCGCTAACTCAAAATCCTTGCAATGCCGATTAGATCGAGATTTTCAAGGACCAGTCATGTAGGTAGATAGATGTTTTGACGGAGCCCTTTTAAATGCATTAGCGATGGTGATAACGGTAGATCTGCGCATGTGCATACTAGATCTCACGTTAAACATTCATCTCTTCGTGGGTAGGTACCATATCCGATTTTCGCCAAGTTCTCCTTCGAACTTAGGACGTCACACAAAGAACACGATTGCGAGAAAACCGACGAAACATCCTAATGGAAGGATCTCACCGAAGATCCATGCAATCGCATGGGGTCTCATCAGATGATAGAGGGGTTAGGAAAATCGTAAATGATTACATTGAACGCCCTGCGTCGGCGATTCATATACATAAATAATTATTAATTAATAATATAATAATTAATAATATAATAATTAATTTTCATTCAAAATCCGCTTTCAATAGATTAACTCCGTGTGTGGAATCCACAAACGTATGTGGAATCCACATACGTTTCCATACAGTGGGGTGAGATTACCTCCCTTTCTCGTGGCGTCTCCTTCCTCAAGCATCATTTATGTTGTGTGATGGAAGGGCCCGCATCTTTTGACCTACAATCAATGCATTTCCAATTAGGAAGGGTCGTTTTATTTATACGCCGAAAATTCTTTTCAATCATCCCAAAACAAATATTATGATATTTATTAGCGTGTATGACTCAAACAATTTCATCGTTCAGTACTAACACACCCTCTCGCTTGCTCCAGCTCATGCTGGCTGGCAACTGACAGACGCACGAGCGAAGGGATCAAGGAAGTGAACGAGCGAAGTGAGTGTAGTGGCGGGGCGACGGAAGGAAGTAGACGGCGTTTTCAAGGTCGTCTGTCTATAAACGCATGCACATAAGCCCGACTGGAATAGTCATGGGACCTCAACGATGAGATTACATCATATCGATAATCAAAAGGAAAAATTGAGACTCACCGGATAAATAGCGGCGCTACGGGTGAACCAAGGAGGTTGAAATTGACGACACAGTGAGGGTTGGGATGAACTGACATGGGATGCGACATATAACGTACACCACGCCGTAATACGAACCAGTGAACGAAAGCCTACGTGAACTGTTTACCGATATGAACCGAACTTATTGTGACGTTGAAATGCAAGAGGAGCCATATAGTAGTTCAGTCCAGTAAGTAGTTCAGGACGCGTCTTCAATTCTTGCAACAATCTGTTCATCTCAAGTGGAAGGTATATTCTTGCGTGTTACTGAGGCATTGAAGGGGTTTCTGCGTCCTACGAGGGGCAGGGAAATGTCAAGCTCGGAACTGTGCAAACAAATCGACGACAATGTAATGCGAGGGATCGTGTTCCAGACCGCTACCCCCCTCCCCCCATGTAAATCGGCTGGGAGCTCATAAACTGGCCTAACAGAAATCTGCGTTATCGCAATTTCGTAACATAATAACGCCGACTGCTGGTGCGATCGCAGTACGATAAATAAACACTCGCCTTATGGTTCTCGGTTGCTCATTGGAGAAAACCAGTACGATCTTGTAGGTCAACAGTTGTTCTCAACTTGGGGAAAAGCTGCCGCTGCGTTGGTCGCGGGGATTTGCAAAACGCGGTATAATGACGAAATCTTTCGAAAAAATTCTTCCGAATCAAGATCTTGTTACCAATTTTTGTTCTTGATGAATAAAATTCCCTCTGCGACTCCCAGAAAGAAATTTCCTGAAATTAAGGGAAACTCATGATACAAGCAAAATTTTGCTGCTTTTGAGACTACCAAGGTAGCAGTATCAAAGGCAGGGAATCATTCATGCTTTTATCCAGACAAAAATTATATCCTCAGAAATTGACATTTCCCTTCCGACTCTTGCTACTCAGACATCTAAGAACTTGATGTTGTTACAAGGAAACGAATTATTCAGTTCCACTGAGAAAATATTGGTTAGGACTGTGAAGGTTATGGTAGAAAAGGGTACATCATTCGGTATGAAAATGCCAAGTTTAATTTCGTTGTAATGTGCCGTCTGTTTGGAAATGCCAGTCATAGTTCTTTATAGTTGGGACATAGTAGGGGATTGCGTCTACCATATTTAGGGTACTGACCCCTCCCCACTTACCCAGGTAATCGGTGAAGCCACGGTCACGGTGTGAATCGTTACTTCATATAAGAGACAAGACACGTTTTCGCCTACCTTGCTGATATTGTCGTCTTATATCATCGCAACTTAGTTAAAAATTGAGATCGATCTATTACACGATTAAAACAAACTAGTTGGAAGGCCTCAATGGAGAAAGTGCATTGTTGGGTTGATTAACAAGATATAAAATCTAAAGGGTTATTTCCGCTAGTGTAAGAATTAATATTACCATACCTTCTGGAGGAGCCCGTCGTCACTGGCTGGTTGAGTACTGGAGGCGAGCGCTTTCAATGTAGGGACATCATCATCAGGCCGTCGAGAGAATACTGTATTTAGTAATACTGAGTATTCTCTCGACGGCCTGATGATGATGTCCTTACATCGAAAGCGCTCGCCTCCAGTACTCAGCCAGCTAGTGACGACGGACTCCTCCAGAAGGTAAGGTAATATGATTAACAAGAGTTTAGCCGATCTTATGTACAGTAGTCACTGGTGTTTTGTGGGTAGATACGAACATGATGGGGAGCCAACTAAAGTAGCAGGCAACCCCATCAACCTGTGTAGAACAGACAAATGAAGAGTGATCCAGGATCAATGATCAAATCTTGGCATTTAGTACAACTCAACATGCCTACCTCCAACCTGTCCGTCAAGTGAGGGGTATAATCTGAGAGAAAGATGCAATATTCACGTTATAGAAATATAAACACTTTCATGCAACAGGACAGTCGGGTATTAGCGCACTTTCTTCTTTATAATGCCGTGAAAGCGGGTTTAAATGAAGATAATTTGTTGCCCAAGGATTCCCTGTAAGTTGGGAGTGGGAGTAGATTTCTCGGTGGCTAATAGCTAGCGCCCCCTGGCCAGAGCTCTCTCTCGTCTTTCCTCCTCTACGCGCTATTGCACAGTTAACGTCTACCAACACCAACACCATCCTCCCGCCTATATCAGGACTCGCCTATTGAATTTATCTTCTCCATTATACTCATCTTATCCACTCAACAACTTTTAGGTTGCAGAAACTGGAAAAATCGCTACCTACTTTCCACGATCGTAGGAAATTTCACGTTGAATCTAACCAACCATCTAACTTCGCCAAGGCGTAGTATGTAAATTTTGTATTCAGCATCTTCCACTTGCCTCAGTTTTCCGTTCTCATATAACGTGCGCACATTGCAATATCCAATACGTGTTTTCCGTTTCTTTTCCGTTTCATGTCAAAGATCGTCGCTTCATATTCAGTCAGGTTTTCACTTGAATTTGTTTCTGTAATAAAAGTTTCTAAGAAGTGCGAGTTATTAGCCCACAGCTTCCGAGCACCCTGGTGGGGTTGCCACCTAGGCCTGGGTTCATGTCAGATTTGTTCTGTCGGGATTCTCACCCTTAGGAGGTTGGCATCGCCACGGCTAAGAAACGCCTCCTGACACCTGCAGAGCTCGAGCCGCTTCTGGATTTTGCAGGCGCCTCTGACTCCCCTTACATGAGCCATTTTGGGTGATTTCATCACCCCCGGCCCCATGCAGTTAGTGGTAGCTACTGCAGCCCTCCACCACGGACGCAGTTTAACGTCATACCCAGGACCAAATTGTAGGTCCATACTTGCCGAATATCCTCACGATGCTTGACATTTGTCTTTATTCAAGCGTGGGCGATTTGGTCCGATTTGCATCACTGATACACTGTAGGAGGATCCAAGTAGATATCCATATCTACATTCTGGTATTTCCATCAATGGGTGTGGGTATGATTCTCTTTTTATTTCCCCTAATGGAAGGCCTCAGCAAAGGCATTCCCAAAGGTTGCTGTGGAGGGGCCTCCAAACGGGTAATGAAAATCACGATGATGACGAAGTCTATCCCCCCCCCCCCCTCGCCACAGCGCTAACCAGCAGAGGATCAGCAGCGCCGTAATATTTCCGACGTCACGTGCGCCATCTCACCCGTTTTTTGGCACGACGAATTTTGTGGTGAAATGGGTTGCATAGGATTTTTGAGGGTGCTAAATCTGATTTTGGAGTCAAAATACAAATTGTCGACGAATTCGCCATTCACAACCAGTATCATCTACGAAAATAGCCATTCTGGTGAGAATCCTTTTGACATTTTATTTTGCGGAACTCTGAGCGTTTCGTCAGCAACCTCAAAAGTTTGTGAGCACCCAGAAAAAAAAATTTGCTTCCACCGACTTTCAAACGACGAAAAAATGACACATATTGTCCAGAGGAATTTGTTTGTCATGCGGTGAGCCGAATGGTTGGGTTGTTCCGGTGACGGACAAAAATGATTGTAACCGGAGGTCCCGCCCCAGAGTCGAAGAGGGAGCCGCGGGGCCAGCGAGGTCCCAACCTGTTTGGTCGTATGAAGTATTCCATTATGATGAAATAGGACGAACGCCGGAGAGAGAGCGTGTTCGAGTGTAAGCCCGCAAAAAAGAGAACAAAAGGAAAGAAATGTTTCAGGGAATGCCAGAGTGAGTGAGGTCTGGTGGCTGGTGCTGGTTTGTCCCGTTAACCTTCACCCCCTCACCTGCAAACTGGTGCTTTTCGGTAGAGATGCAGCCAAGACGACTACCACCATTAGAGTGATTGCTAAATGTGGGTAGATACTTATATTGGAAGACAAAACATAATAAGGAAGAAAAACAAGTGAAAGAAGAAGTATGAAGAGAACTTTGGAAATATTGTTAGTAACCGTATGAAACACTCAGCATTTGCGATGCGGTGTTCCTGAATAACCTGAATTCAGGTTACCCTGAATTTGAATTCAAAGATGCGCCCCATAAAGAAACTAGGACCAACAACCAGGGCAACCAGAAGTAGTCAAGATCTACTAAATAGGACATGCAAAGACACTTAAGAAACGATAGACCAAACATTATTGAACTAGGTTCGCTCTGTTGAACAAATTTACGGAGTGGAAACCAGAATAGGTGGTACTGAAAGATTTTGGCAGGAGCTTTCCAAAAAGATGCAATATGAAGGTTTTGTGATTATCGAACTCGTTCGGCAATTGGTCTTGAATTTCGGGATTTCGAGACATTCTTGTTTGATAGTGATATGGTATTGTTTTTGTTTTACATTCATGTTTGTGTAATTTGTTTCAGACCCTGTTAATGACGTAGATGCCGAACTAATATTGGAAAACGAAAAATTAAGATATTGTACATAAAGTACAATTTCTATCGACATAATGGATCCTATCTATCTATCTGAAATAATGGAATTCTACAAAATCACTAGTACCATTTAAACATAAAATGACAATTAGAGAAATGGCATAGGTAATTTGCCGCCAGCCTGCGGGTCACCAGGTACGTTTTCAAATTCAATTCCTACAGGTATATGGTTACAAAATATCAAATTCATTATTTATTATAGTTTAGGATTGATTATCGTTGTGGCCGTTTTAGCTATATTATGTAGCTAAATTCTTTTTTGAGCACATCTATTGTATAGGGCAATGCCTCCATATCCCACTGGAGGATTCCATCTCTACCTATTCAAGAAATGGCAGCAGGTTGGTCCTGATAACAGGTGGTGTGCTATCAAACCTCATTTGTCAGGGTGGTAAAGAAGTTGAGACAATGACGAGGTGGTGTTTGTCAATGGGTCTAGACAGTATGTCAGAAATTTCATATTTTGACTGTGGTTTAACCTTCAAGAAAAAAAATGCTCACATAAAAGAATTTACGTAATAATAACTGTTATAATGAACGTAGGTATTCCAACTGAACGGTGACAAGCCAAGTCAATGGCACCGAGCTGCGAAGGGTATGAAGACAACAGCATTTTTCTACTATCACCTCCTGAGAAAAAATATTTATTCCTTCGAGCGGTCCTTGTCGAAGAACAGCTAAATCTTAATTAACAAAACGCCAGAAGCCTTTCAGGCAGCTGCTGGTCCATTTAATTATAAATTACAATAATGGCGGTTATTTCATGAGAAGCGAACAGCAGCAGAGGGGACATGAGGCTGAGTTATGCTCCGAGATCAGGCCGGAGCTGTTTATATATAATTTCACCTTCCACTCTCACAAAAGCAAAAGAGAAACCTCGCATCGGGAAGGGATTGCGGGAGAGAAGAGATGCGCGGAAAACAAACCTATCTTACTACAATGAGGCCATTAATAAGGTATTGAGGAAACAATAGGGTGGGGAGCGGGGGAACCACCTTGCAGTTGTAAGGGAATTAGGCCATTGTTCCCCAGGGATATCGGACTGGTGTTAGTTATGCGGGGAACTACTCTGATCATGCCGGCCAACCAGGTTTGCTTTTAGCGCGGGTCACCTCAGCTCCCTGGCACGCCTTCAACCACTTCTCTTTCATCTGGCTACAGCGGATGGGATGGCTATCGGTGTCAAGAACATGAGCATAGTATTAGGAGTTGCTGTTGAATGTGAAGCATGCTGCAAACATGATCGCAACAAAGATCATGTCTGTTATAGCAAGTAGTAAACTAGCTGGTTATGGTTTTTCACGAAAATATTTGTAAGCACGTCAGCATGTTCAGCATGAATACCCAAGCAGGCTCTGGCTCAAGATCTCGGATTTTGGTTTATTATTCTGTGAATAATACACCTATGTATTCGCTCAGCAAAAAATTTTTATAACACCCCCTCAAAATTTTTTCTTTTCCGTTTCAAGGTGCGTAGATTCCAAAAATGCAATGTCCGTCCGCCGTCCGCCGTATCACGTGTACAGGCTTCATTTTAGATCTAAAAAAGTCGTTCTTTCGCACACATGCTCCATTTGGGCCCTAGTTGTGTCCCGAAACTTTTCAGCCCGATCGGAATATACCCAGGGGTGTTATGAGTGAAAATGTGTGTAAAAATAGGTACTTTTTGCGTTTTAGCAACATGTTAGTAAAATGAGCTTTTGAGGTATCGTTTTCCATGTTTTTGGGGACGAGAATACCGAATATGAAGTCATCTTTGACCAAAGACGCGGAAATTGAGGTTTTACCATTGGTTCAGCTCCCAAAATTGTTTTTTTTAGTCAAAAACCTGGAAAACTGTCTGAAATCACCATCAATGTGTATACTAACATTAGAAAAAGTGTAAACAGCTGAATCAAGACCATTAAATCGCACTACCAATGATCAAAGATGATCTGGGGGAAAAAAAAAGTGTACCTATTTCATGTTTTGGGGGCCAAAATTGGTGGAAATCATCAGGAATAGCTAATTCAATCATTCCACATGAAAGAAACAATAAATTTAACTGCCAACAAGAATCTCTAGAACTCCAATAGAATAATAAACCCATGTGACAAGGACTTTGCAGCGTTTTTTTCATCAAGATTAATGCTCACTTGCGAGTGGGGAGGTGTGTCTACTAATAATTTTGGAACTCAGAATCTGAAAAGGGGCCAGAAAATGTGCAACGCAATATCTACGGCAATGCAAAAAAATCCACTCATGAAGCATGGCTTAAGGATTGAATTTTCAAAAAACTAGTTTGGGAAATTGAGAATTTAAATTAGTGGTCTTTCAAAGAAATGGTTTAAAAAATTGAGAATTTAAATTAATGGTCGGCGCACCCATTACGGCCTGACTGGGCACTTGTTGGTCGTGCAGAAAAATTATGTTTTAATTGTTTCAATTACGTTCTGTTTAAGTGTTAATTTTTTACCACTGAAATTAAGGGACTTATCGTGCGGAATGATACACAAAAAAATTTATAGTTTAGATCTTCGATGCATGAAACGGATTTTGGAGGGGTTTCCGGTTCACGAGCATCTCCGAAATTTTTGAGCGAGCCATATAGCTACATTTTCTTTGAAAATTCGCTAATAAAGAATGCTCAAAAAACAATAAACAATACTGAAAAGTTGCAATTTATTTAACCAACAGTGGTACAGTCCACGACAACATTCGAGGCAGAAGTATTATTTATGATCGATATGGAACGTAAATGGTCCGTGAAATCGTTGAGCGGATGGGTGCTTATTTAGCAGTCATATAGTTTTACTGAATGGTAGGTACTGGTCCTCTTCAGTCAGCCATGCAGATCCCGTTAAAAATCTCTCCTCATGTCTGGCCAGATATATATTTGCCAGTTCCAGTCTCATTGATGAATATGGTTCATTCCTACAAGTACGAGCGAAAATATTGGGTAGCTAAGATTTTCTTGGTTTATCCGTGTGGGTTGGTCTACATGACTGCAGACAAGTTATTATTGGTTTTCACGTCCGTTTCACAACATCCCCTCAGTCACCGGCTGCCGACCCCTCACTGATATGTGAAGAAGAAAATGAAGATGAAAGGCACCTTTCTATTCTATAAATCATATTGGATTGCGAGGAGGAGCCCCAGTATTCTACACGACGGATCTAACATAGGAAATATCATAAAAGAGGGCGCTTCGAATAATCAAAACAAGAAATCCATCCCGCGTCAAAGGATCAATGGGTCTCCAAGCTATAGATGCCCCTTCAATCGGGATCAATTTTCGTGAGTCCTTTCCTCTCCACTTCCTCCACGATCACATTTAATTGACTGGCTTTATAACGTTCTGGTTTTTGTCGGTTTCGTCCAAATTACGATCAATAGCTCAGTTACCAAAAAGTATAATTACGAACACCTTGGAGGACGTATACCTAATTATTGTAAAGTCATTATTCGGAGAAAAGTAGCTATTGCAATATGTGAAAAAGTTTGGTGTGTGGATTTCCATTCAAAACCATTTTGGCGTAATTTGGGTTCTGAAAGTTCGATAGGTACATGTTCGTTATAAGTACGAGTCACTCTGAACTAGGCTACATGATGAAAAATTTTGAATTCCACGAAATGTTTGTGATTAAAAAAGAGAGGTTGATTGTATTAAAAAATGAGCGATTAAAAAAGAGAGGATGAGTCTATTCAAAACCGAGCGATTTTTGAATAGAAAATGGCTAACATTTGAGTTTTTGTATGCCAAAAAACGTTTACAATCGCAAAACATCACAAAAAAATTATATATGATGGTGATAACCAAAAATACCAAATGTAAGTATTGTGGGGTTTTAGTTTCATATGTACATGGAGACAAGTTTAACCGTTATGTTCCAAACAAGGCAGGATAGAATTTATTGTACGAACAGGTATTCCTCGCATAACCGACCAATATCCTTTCATCCATAAAAAAAAATGAGATGGCTGGTTTATGGTTTCAAATTTTATAACCAGCCCTGAAAAGTTTCATCCACTGTGATTAGTGGTGTACGGTTGATTCCGATTCGCAGATAATTGAAAAATAGAGGGAAGGCAAATCCACAAGACATGAAAACCGATTTGTATTGAAAACTTGAACAGCTGAAAAATATTGTTGTACCGCGAAATCCATGAACTCAGGAAATAATTACTTGGGTATACTAGATGATGATTATAATAAATTACGCTTTGGTACATTGTGCTGATATACAGACACTTATTATATCAATACCGAAGATGATCAATAATGGTTGTGGAATGGATAAAACCGATTCGTGGAAAAATATCGCTGCATCAAGTTTGAGGTAGCTCAATATTACAGTATCTGAAACATTGCGGTACAGTGCGGAAGCTGAGAATCCACCTGCTAATGAAAGGGGTCATGCTGGCCACTTGCAGCCGACCCTGTTTTGAATTTGCTCTTTGCCATTATAATCCCCCACCACCACTCTTACACCTCCTGTCCCTTAAAAACCATCCGTAGGGACTCTTCCCCTCTCCTCATTCCCTTCGTTTTAATGGAGATCACATTACTATTAAAATATACTGCCCTTTTGGGAAGGAGCCCTTGCCAACACCCCTGCTAATTATCTCCCTTACAAACCATTCTATTATCATGCCTTTAATTTACTATAAAGTTTTATATCTTTGAAGTGCTTTTTCCTTCTGCTTCGCGCAGCTCCCTCTGTCATTTCGCTTTGAATCTTTTCCCAATAAAGACCTCTCGTTCGGATCGAGCCTTTTTCACGATTGTTGTCCTTTATGATGCCAGCTCCACTTGTCGTGATGGGGGAGACTATCTATTTCCTCCCCTCTCATTCTCTCCCACTCTAATGATAGCTCTGGCAGATGAATACTAATGTGCTTCTCTGGGGGGAGATGCTGATAACTCAAATCCTTGCACTCGCAGGAGTAGCACATATGTTCTCTTCAAGGGCATCATCGAAATTGCGATTTTGAAACAAGGGATGTCGCTTAGTGGTCGAAATTAAAACAAGCTAACCACAGATTGAGATAGCGTTTCACGGAACTATCTGAAAGAGATAAACTTTCAGGCATCAATCAATTATGGTACACATACCATCTTCCACCGAGGTTGGGCTTTGAAAATACTATGGATGGGCTTTAAAAATACTATGGATGGGCTTGTCACACATAGCTTCCATGCGTTCTGCACATAGAACATATTGCACAGGAACATATTAGAACAGGAACGTATTGTTGTGTAGTTAATTTATGCATTACAGAGGACGCTGGATGGTGAGTAGTGGATATTTGCATCTAACTGTAGTTATTTAGCCAAGGCTCTCCAAGAATTTTTGCCTGATTAGATCGAAACCAAATCGATAATAAAAAGACCTATCAAAATCTGATGAAGTTTGCAGCTTGAGAGTAGCAAATTATGAATATTATAGGTAGCAATGATGATAACTAAGGAGAAATTAATTTAATTAATTGAATAAATACAAGCCTCCCTCCCCACCATCCCCCACATAAATGTCAGCATTTCTGGATTCGTTCCACAAGTAGACCAAATCCTGAGTCAACTGTGAAGAGATCCATGAAAATAGTTTCTAGATATAATCGTTACATAGATACGTTAGATATAGATAGAATCGTTACATTTACGGCGTGATAGAGTTTACGGGGTATTAGGTAGATACCCAGTCAGATTCGATCAAGAAGGCCCAGAGTCTAGACCTAAGATGATTGACTTGGTAGCCATACGTTAAACACCCATGTGAACCCGACTGGATCTTATAGCTTCCGACATAACACAGCTTCGTAGCTCTTTCGTAGAAGTCGATGCTCACTTTGTGCCACAACGCACCTAACCGCATCGCGAGGCGCCACAGAAGCCTCTCCAAGATGCCAAAAATCACATTGTTCCCAGGCTGCCTCATCAAAGTGCCCGGAGACGGATAATTGACGAGTAATCGGAATGATTTAGGAGGCCGTGGAATGACTCTGCTCCTCTCTCGATGATGCTTGAGCAAACAGTCGAAAACAATGGCCCCTTTCTTCGCCTTGTACTGGTCGTGTTTCTCTGTTGCTCGAAGGAGTTGCCGGATCTCATTCTACTGTTTATATTAGGATTTTTCGTCAATCATGTTCTCGAATGATCAATCAAGTTGTTTCTGTCGTGAGTGATTGGACGTGAAATTGAGAGAGACAACATTGTAAATGATAATTTGAGTTCAAGTGTGAGGAAAATACAACTCAAAATGCGACTGATTGCCGAATCACACGGCAGTAATAAAATCGACATCGCGATAAACCAAATTGGGAGTATGTCTAATGTTCAATAGTTGGAATAGGTACTTTTTATAAATCATAATTTACAATAAATATTAAAACGATTGTTAAGCGGTGTATAGAAGTCTTCGTATCAATGCACTGCAATTACACAGGTAGTGTTGTTTCCCCCATATTTCTTGCTTGAATAGACCAAGACTGAATCGATTCAAAAAGAACTATTATAATATAGAGGGAATTGAGGCTTGAACATTGCTTACTACCCCCCCCCCCCCCACCAACAGGCACCCATTATTATAGAAAACCAAATAACTTACGAGAAATAAAATGTGAGCAAATGTCCAAAGGAGAAAGAAATTATTTGTCAGTGAGATTTCATGCCAATAAACCCGTCACAACAAGAATATCGACATCCCCAAACTTCTTACTCAACTAAAATTGTCCGGTTGTCTTTGATAAAAGCCGGACGAGAATGGTGGCCTGGGTAGCAGCGGTATTCCGCCGGGAGCAATCGTATTTTGTGCTACAAGTGACATTTGTTAAAAATCAGTTAGGTATTCTTTTGTTTTCACTGTTTTGAAAACATGTTCTGAAGCTAAGTGTATCGAATTATAAGCGCAATCACTAGCGTCAGTGCTTCACCAGACGCTCGTTTCTAACTAATATTTACTGAATGAATTCAAGCATTTTGTAATGTATTTCTTTATACGAGTAAGTATTGATATTCCTTTCATTGCAGGGCATGCGTTCTGGCGCCGTCTCAAATTATTTCAGACTACCATAAAATAATTAAACTTTTGCCCAAATTCATCAACATATCAGTAACTTATTCCAATCTTAACATCAAGTACTTCTACTTCGGGAAGGCTGAGGGACCATCACTGACGTCACAGGTTGGCAAGAGCGATAAAAGATGTCGTTCTGAGAAAAAATGGCTTGCTTAAATATACACTAAGAAATTTTGTGTCGAAAACCGAACAATAGTAATTTTAGGACATACGAAAATAATAGGGCGCCCGTTGCGTGCGAGTGTAATGAACTAAGAGATGAACCGTGTGTAGATGAGGAGCCGCCAGCAGAAAAACTTTCTAACAAGATTGCGAGGCTGCATGTTTCTCCTGCATGTCTAACGCCTTCGGTTAGCGGCCGAGGCATCTCAAAATAATTATACTCGTTGTGAACGCAGAATGGATTCTTCCTTTCCAGAAATTAAGGTCCTGGCCGGCAGCGCATTTTCACTTGAACTCTCCCAAAGCCCCCTCCGCGTCAGTTTTGGCCTCCTAATTGGTGGGGAATCGGAATGAGTGTATCAGTGCAGTCCTCGAAAGGTAACTGGAGAGGCTAATTATGATATCCACTTCATTGCGTTCCAGCTGAGGTGACGATTAGGGGTCGCAGTCCCGCATGATATTCAATCTAGCAAGGGTATGGGAATCAAAGTCAATCCCGCAGGATTAGTCTTCGAAATAATACGCGGTCTTACTGAATAACCAGTCATCATAACCGTAGGTAACAAAACCAAATCAAAAACAAACAAACAAAAAACCCCGAAAAAACCCTGCTTCAAAAAAGGTGTTCATACAAAACTAAAATGTAAACAAATAATTGTATGATCAACGAACGTAGGCAAAATTTTCAAAGCCGGTACAGCAACATTTTTAAAAACGGTTTCAAATTCCAGCTAAAAAGAAAAAAACCAAGGGATACAATATGAAGGCTATTTGGGGGATTTAAATGAAATGAATATTGAATTCATTGAGTTAACCTTACGGTATCTCAATTCAATATTTATAGTTTAACTATCATGTGGGCTTTTTATTTAAAATTTGGCGCCACCATCTTCAACAATTTTATTGAACCAGCTTTGAATAAATCACGTTTGTTGAGCATACAATTATTTTAGTTTTAGTTTTATAGGCACACCTTTGTTTAAAGTCGGTTTTTTTAAAAGTGCGATTAACTATTACAAAAAAAAGAAAGAGTTCCAGTCATACAGCATGGCCATAAAAGCGAATTTTCAAAGACATATTCGCGCTATTTGTAAAAAGACGATGTAGCGTGAAACCAAACCACTTTTCGTAAAATATATAATTTGTTCGTGATTTTAGTCATTTTGACCTATTTTTGACGCCTATAAAATAAAATTTGACCCATTCTTTTTTGAGAAAAATATTTTTATCATTGAAACTGTCCCTCTTTCTGTCGTGAATCACCATCCCATGCAACTTCAGGTGAGCTAATTATTGATTTTAGCCCTTTTTGACCCAAAAAATCCAAATTTAAATCCTATTCTGTACGAAGGTATTTTTCTGTCTCTACTCTACTCTACTCATTGTCAGTGATTTTTGACCCTTAAAAACTCAAATTTGACCCCTTTAGAATTTTTGAAAACTGCTATCTTCGAAAATCCTTTTGGTTGGCAATAATAACTTTTTGGCGAAATTTGGAACTTTTACCGTGTACCTTAGGTCAGATATGTTCTGGAGTGACACATAAATGAATAAATATATATTATATATATATACACACACACATAATAATATATACCTACATTCTATTCATTTTTCTTAAAATCTAGGGATGAGTTCAGGATGCTCTGAAACGGATTTGCTATAAAACCATTTGAAAAATTCATGTTCTGCAAATTTTCGACCCATTGCACTTAATTTTCTTTAAAATTCGCTAAAAATTGGAAGTATGTTTTTTCAAATTTTTTTTTAATAGGAGCAATTCTCTATGCCAGTGGGAATACTGAACCAGTACAACTGACTTGATACTGGCTCAGTAATATACATCAAGCTATCAACTACTGGTTCCCATCATTGCTGAGGCATCTGCAGTCTTTAGCCGGCTGTTTTCTGTCGTCAAATCGTGCAATGTGAGTCAAAGCACTGGAAATCGACGAGTATAACTGGCCTAGTACAGGCCCATTACTGCTTTTCTGCTTACAACCGGTGGGTGATCCTCTTTTGTTTGAAAAAATATATTCATCGAAATCGGTCCAGTAGTTTCGGAATAACTGCTGGACGAACATTAAAATCTGTACTAGATCTTACAGGCCCAGTATTACTTTTCTACATAAAAACAAGTCTGGGGAAAACTAGTATTTGAGAAAACATTCATCAACATCGTTCCAGTACTTACGCGGGGGGAGGGGGAGGAGGATTCCGGCTTGGGTGGAGTGGAGGAGACACAAAACACCTCTCACGAAATAGGTGACTCCACGTGCCTCTCACGACACACGTATTTATTTATTTAAAAAAAAAAATTAAGTAGACTCCATCCTGGGAATTTTGGCACCAACTGCACTGTCCTACAATAAGTAGTTCTTTTTCTATGGTTTTTGGCATTTTCAACCAATTCTGACGGCACTGCACCCCTCTCGCCTGGGCAGTACCCCCTTGCCAACTATGATGTTAGAATTAGTGGACAATTTGAAAAATCGTAGAAAATGAACTAGTTATCGAAGGGCAGTGCGGTTGGTGTCGAAGTTCTCAGAATGAAATTTAGCTTCATTAAAAAATAATATAAACCGCTTTTGTGATCCATGCACGTAACCCATCGAGGCCATCTCATTGTGCGCCACCTCCACCCACATTAACGATCGAATTCAACATTTTCTTCACATTCATAATTTCAAATTTGAACCCTTGTTTCTAGTGAAATGATATTTGAAATAGTATTTTTCTGCCTCGCCACCATTCTATCCACTTAGGTATTGTGATTTTATATAATTTTTGATGATGTTATCCAAATATGATCTCTCCAACTCTCGAGATCATAATAAAGATAATCCATGGAGCTTTTCTGACTGTCTTCCCACCACGATGATATTATGGCGGCTCACCAGTGAGCCATCCTGAATTTGGGGTTTTCCGGCTAGAAAGCATATTGGTGAATCTCCGTTCATACTAACAAAAACCGTAAGACATTCCAAGCATCTTGAATTAAATCGATTCCTAACTAACTAGTGGTTGAGCCGGAGCATTTAAGGCCCAAGATGTCTCTGATACAAAGATAGTTTAAAAAAGCGCATTGTTGCGTACCTGCTATTGAAGGGGCTGCTTCGATAGAAGTATCTCATACATCTCCTCAAGTCCACACTGAGCGATACCTGGACAAACGAAAAGGAACCAACACTGTTACTCGTCAATTTAGTAACAGATACAACACTTCATTTTTATGTCCTCTACTCCATCAGTGAGCACGAACTTGATTATTACATTATAAATCATAATTAAAAAGCTACTAAGTATCCATGGAGTCAATCTAATGATGATTGGCTGATCAGTGAGGTGACCAATCTGGTAATCTAATGAGAGATTCAAAATCAAATAAAAACACAACTGATATCCCTTCGTGAAGGGTGCAGTGTTTACATCTTGCCATGAACGTCTTTTATGCGGACTGTGTTCTGGTGACATCGAGCTCTCAATTCTTGGTTTAGAGTACTCTCAGTCAGTTACTCAAAATTGAGTACGCAGACTTCGAAAAAGATGATCTACAATGTTGGTTTATATACTATATTGACACTGTAGAGCTCGTGTATAAGACTTCTAATATTACTATTATAAACAGTAATCCGTTCAAAATACCTGCAGCCATATTTCATATCCACGTTCAGTCTAGTTAGAGATAACAATGGACCAATTTTCAGCTCAAACATACGCCGAGTGTAAAAGTAAAACAGGTGGCCCTGTCGGCCGCGGGGTGGCCTGAAGCTTATGCGCCCAGTTCGGAATGTAATCGATTTTGCGCCTTTATCACATCGTTGCCTATGTAGGTACTCGGTCAGTTCCGATCTTCGTGATCACTCTTTGTTATCGGTAGATTCTTTCATGTGATTCGTAATGTGATGCCTTTGATTTTCCAGTATTCAAATAAGAAATCCGAAGCTCTGTTCTGGTCACGAATGACAGGTTTTCCGTCCACAGTGTTCGCGACATGCATTACGTTATCAACTACAAGAAGGAATCATTAACCTCGAAACAACGGTGCTTTGAGGAGATTGTAGTGGGTTGATCAGTGGGCAATTAGACACCGGGGAAGGAGATATTGTGCGAGTGAGAGGGGGCTTACCGGGAGCAACATCAGAGTGGAGACAATGCAGGGTTGATTAATGGTTTGTCAGGGAGTAAAAAGTTACTCGTGTTCCTCTCGTCACTGAACTACAAGTTCCTTGAACAGCTACTGACATTTGAAAGTCAATCATTCATTGCTGATTGGCAAGTAATGTAAAGCAGGTCAGGTTGCGCTCTAACTTCGAGAGTTGAGTTACACGCTGGCAGATCTAATGACATTCGATTGGGGTTCCAAAGCTGTAAATGGCTCATTCTCTGAAACTTGACCGTTTTATTTTCTTGAGCATTCAAAAAAGGTGGGGTTGTGCTTTCGTCGTGTTAGATAACAAGAGCGAAATTTGACTAGATATCCACTAAAGTTGACTGATGGATAAGATTTTGAATTTTTCCGTATGCAAATCGTTGCTCCGAACGCCAAGGAATTTTAGGGGGACTCAGAGCAATAAGGGAGAGTAGGGTAAACCGGTACCAGTTTGACGTAAACAGCTCTAACTAGTACACTAGTTCGAGATGAGAAATAATTTTGTTTCGTTCGGTGGTCAGCCAAATTTGACACTGTAATACAGCACCTACAAAAACTTAGGGCCGGTTTCACCCAAGTTTTTAACCGAAGTTTACCTATTAAACCGAAGATCTCAGGTGTTGAACACCGATGTCGGGTTTCACCAGCCTCGTTTAAGATAAATCAATGATCAAAAGAGACGAATCGACAAATCAAAACTAACCAGCCTAAGCGTCCTAAATCAACGACTTACCACTTCTATCTTGCCATTTCGACAGTTTTCATGCGAACCATTCTTCTATTATTATTATTCTTGATATTATTATTCTTCTACGTCCATAAAAATGAGTAGGGGATTGATTAGGGCATTTAGGTTGGTGTTGGAGGGCGAGATTTCACAATTCGCCGTCTTTGACGGATGAGAGAGGGAACATATAGATTAGGTACCTACTATATAATCAAGTGAAAAGGCGCATAGATATCTCGTTTCTTTGAAATGGTGGGAGAGAGAAACAACTCTACCTACCTACCAACAAAAAAGTTCTAGTCAATCATCCATTTCGCTGGATAATTAATATTGCGATTTTTTAAAACCATTTTTAGCGATTCGAGAGGTTGGGATTTCGCATTTGTGCAAGCGTAGTTGAGGTATAAAATTTAAAATTAGCAAGAGAACAATCCAATTCCAATCGCATTGAAATTCGTAGAAGACAATCAACTACCTGTCCACCAAATTTGACTGAAATCGGACCATTTGTTAATGAGAAATTTTGTAGGTGAATATTACGTTAAATAATCTCCGATTCGATAAAACAATGATCTATTTTAACCATGGTTAGGAAGTATTGGTGAAACCGGCCCATACTTGCAATTTTTACTTAGTAATAATTAAAAATTGCACCTTCAGGAAAAAGTTGCCACTTTACCCTACGCTTCAGGTAATGTGGGCCAGGTGTTTGGGTAATGTGGTCCACTTCGCGTAATATGGGCCACTCGTTCGGGTAATGTGATTCACTTAGCATAATGTCGAGCCAATCCAATATCTCTTGTGTTTGAGTGCGTCATGTCAGTACCTACCCACCGCACAAAGCATCAGATTGATCTTGTCTCAACTAATCAAGGCTCAAAGATAACAGCAAACATTTTAGCTGAATAGCTGGGTTTAAAATAAAGAAACTGGAATAAGTTCAAAACAAGGACGAAACTTTGTTTAAAATATGAACTTTATTCAAAATCACTTTATTTAATATAGGATATGGTCCGATTTAAAATTTCCATCAAAATCTGGAAAAGGAGGAAGGAAAACAAAATCATCCAAATCGTCTTCAGCACTTGTCCTGGACTCCACAGCTGTCACTCGGGAGAACACAAGCATTGGTGGGAGGGGGGGGGGGGATAAAAATTACCAGCAACGCTGTCGCAAATTTCCCTATTTACAAGGAACTTCCTGCAGATATGAAATTCCTCCAACTTGCCTTTTGCCTTTCAATCCTACGATTTTTGACGTTTTACTATGCACATTTGGTATTCCTGTTTCATCTACATTATAAATTCTGTCTGGCGCGAACCTGTATCTTTCATACAGTTGTCCCAATAGATCAGAAACATTTTGGACCGATTCGCGATTGAATCCCATCGCCCTGGCAAGCGAGGTAGGTAGGCGTGCGTAGCCTCAAAGGAGGAGGATACCAATATGATTCTTACAAGGATTTTTCCATTTTGTGCTTATGACACGGTAATACTGCACCACTTGCATTGAAAATAATATATATATATATAGACCCATCAATGACAACCTGCATAGGTAATCGGTTGAATAGAGGTAACAAGTAGGGGTCAATTTCATATTTCCTTGGACAAAAGCGCAGTCAAATTTTGATGAAATTCAGTACGCGACAATCTGAGGACCAACCTGAAACCGCGAAACATCTGCACGTGTGATAGTTTTTTTGATAAGACATTATGGTGAGCACAACGTAATGAGTGACACGGATCCCGATTTGTTTCATGGTGTCTCGAACACTAAATTCGATGTGAAGAATCAAGGTATGTTCGTAGTAGGTACTTACTTTCAGGAAAGGAGTTTAATTTGTTTGGAAGAAGGTTTCCTGTGGTAAGCATGCTGATTAATTATCAAACTGAGGAATTCTGAATACATTTCATATCTTGTGGAAGTTGATTGTTCAGTGTACGCAAATCAGCCAATTCTAATGAACATCGAGATTGAAATTCATTGATTCTTATGTGTCATGAGCGTAAGGGAGGGTTGGTTTGGGTATTGTGTAGGAGAGAGGAGGATGCGCCCCTTAGGAGTCTTTTAGGATTACTACCACCCCGCGGTTTTCGCCTCAGCGAGTGTTAGAGGATAGCTACCACCCCGTGGTTTTCACCATAGCGAGTGACAGTGGACGTGCCAGTACCCCGCGGTTTTCACCACAGCGAGTACTGGATCTTTTGAGGAAGCATACCCCGCGGTTTTCACCACAGCAAGCGTGCGAGGGAGAGGATCGAGAGAGGAGGTGCAAGGTAAGAGAGAGAAGTCACAAGTATGAGTGGGATCAGTAGAATGAGGAGCTGGGTGAGCTAGGCGCCTTATAAAGGTGCCTTCACCCCGTCCCAGGTCTACCAACAACCGTTGACGGCCGTTGGGAAACGTTGGGAGTTGATGGAGGGGAACCCTTCCCGGCTTCCTCCGAGGCTTCGCTCAGCTCTTCTTTCCCCTTGCTATTTATTGGTTGAATCTTAACATAATATTTACATTGGAGTGGAATGGGCGTACCACGGCACAATGTATCCTGAATCAACGAGTTCAAGCAAATATCTCTACGATGGTAAATGTTGGCAAAAATGTGGGCTTGTTATGCTAAACGCGTTGAGGATAACCTGCATACATACTCGGTGAGATATTCAAGCCATCATCAATGAGTCTCCAGGGTGGGTTTACATTATCATTGCACCATAATATTCAAACCCATGTGCTATTTCAGTGCGCTTGCTCTCAAAACTCGATAGATACATCGATATCAGATGGCATATGATCTGGATCTTTATGGTATGTGGCTGTATATATTCAACACCATAGCCATATCCATGTAGTCATCCCTAATAATACTGGCACTCGGTGTTTTACAACTCTTCAAGCCAATCGCATGTTAGCTGACTCGGTAATGAAGTTTACCTATTTCATTAAATATACAGCCCTTGTCGAACTCACGGTAACCGCGACACCTTCATTATACGTGAATTCTGCCCACATATGCAAGAATAAGGGGGAAGGCGTCGATTGAGTCACCATTATATATTCCCCCTCCTCTTTCCCTCCTGCACCTCTAACACCGTGAGTTGATTGTGATTCATTGTTGTAACCCAAGGTAACGAGATATCGTTGCGGTTTATTTCGCGTCCTGCGAAGAGAGAATGGAGAAAGGAAGGCTCACTATCAGTTACTGAACCCGTGCGTTTTCTATCATAGCTGACTAATGAATATTTAGATACTTGACGTCTAGTAGTCCTTTTTTAAGGGAGACACCTATCGGTAATTTATGCTGAGGAGACTTGTTATGCAAATAATGTCACAATGATCTTCAGGCTGACCGAGGAGGGGACGTCGGGCTGACTGATGAATTTCTATTGTAATTACTCCCTTGGTTTCTGGAAGAGCATCTGAACCACTGCAGCATAATATTATAATCCTGCTTGTTATTATTGAAGCTAATTTGAAGTGTTTTTTTTTTCCATTGTATGACCCAAGCGTCTCTCAGGACTTAGTTGAAGACACTAAAACGTTGGGTGGACAGCACAGCAAACGTATGAGTTTGCTGCCCCACACTACTCGGACCTTCCACTTAGGGTTTTACTAAATTTAAGCAGTTTTCTTTTCTACATCGCCATCAATCCCGATCCTGGTCTGATTTTTTTGAAATTCCGTTGGTCACAGTTTTAATGTTAAAAATGGATGACATATTCCTCATCAAGAAAGTTGAGAATTCGAACGGTATTGATTATTATGCCAATAGAAGTCAAATAGTTGAAAGGCAGACAAAGGGAATAACAATATTAGCATTCATAATATATGTACATAAATTCATGGACGTGTTCAAAAACTGTAATGAGACCCAAATAAAGGCGAACGTCATAAACATCCAATTAATAAGCCGCTCTAATTTTTTTTGTTTTTGCTATAATGCCAGACGCCTTGGATGGCACCATCGGTATTAGATCCCCCAATTAGCAGTCAGGGAATCCGATTCCCCAGCCATTTTTAAAAAGGAAACAGTCGAAAAATTAGGGAAGAAAGCAAATGTACAAGCCAACGTCCCACAAACCTACCATCCACAAAATTTAAATTGTAAGCGGTTTAAATTTTAAATTGTAATCTCATAGTGCCCTCTAAAAGTGCTCATAAGCAAGTAATGTTCATCTCAAATGTAAATGTGATTTGTACATGTAGTGATGTAGGAAGCAACAGACGAGGCCGGAAGTTAGCTTGAGAATGGTTATCTATTTGTTGGCCCCTCGGCTCCTTATAGGCCCCTGACATGATCAGTGGGGGGTCGGGGGGTCCCCACTCTGAGGTACAACATGTATGTACATTACATTGGTTGTGGAGGAGCAGCCGATCACAACAGTACAATAATTAAGAAATAAGAAAATGTGATAAGTAAAAATGAGAAATATTTACACAATATATATACGCTAATGTAAGTAGTCTAATAAGTACATACCTATACCTATGTCAACAAAAGAATAAAAATAAGAGGAACTAAATTCTGCAAGAGAACGGCCTAGACGGGTCGAAGACCTGAGGCCCATGTACTAAATTTTTTTGAGTTTATGATTTATCAGTGCTGAAAATGTATCACCTTATGAATGAATAAAAAAAAATAAATCATTCATTAAATATTAGCATACTGGAATATTCAATACAACGAAGCCACGGAATTTCGGCACGGAAATGGAATGAGAATTCACAACAGAAATGGGGAAGAGGGTGCTACAAAGAGACATTGGGGGTGTCAATGATGAAATGTTGTTGTAGTGGTGGGACCTCTACTGAAGGGTCTCAGAGTTTGTGACATTTTTGTCGTCAAGGGTTCGGACCACTTGAGGCCAGTTATCCTCCAGTCATCACTTATTTAGTTTACCTTTTCTAAGGGTCCACTCGATGGTCTCGACATAGTCGAACGGCTCTTTGGCGGCGCAGCTTAAAACCTCGTTCCTGCTGTCGAGAGGGTAGGCAGTTACTTGTTATCATGATAAAGTAATACAGAGACCCAGTGAGCGGAGGAAAAGTTATCTTTATGATGACGAATCCATACGGCATGATGGAGCAGTTTTTATTCGTTTATTAATTGTTTTCCTTTCTCATAAATTTTCCAGATTAGGATGACCACAGCGATACGCTTCAAGTTATATTTATGGCATACTAATTCTGAAATTCGAGAACCTGCTAGGGCGCAGCCCCCTCCCCGCCGTATGTGGCGAGCGGGGGTGGGGGGTTAACGTCGTTCTCGTTACTAATTATTTTCAATACCTGATTGCCTGTTCTTATAAGAGGTTGAAATAGTTGGCTGCATAGTGCTGTTGATTTAGGTATTGCGGGTGTTCAGCCTCTAGGGATGGAAGCAAGAAGAACCTCACATTTCCTTCATAATTTATATATGCTGCTGAAGACTGGAGAATAAGTAACAGTTTTACTTAGATATTTTATCACTTCTTTTTTAAATTCTTTTAGTTATTGACCAGAGAAAACTGTGATCTACACAGAAGGGGCATCTATAGGTAAATAATAAACCGTTGTGTAATAATTTGTAGCATTTTTTCATTGATAATATTATTGATAACAATTACTTTACTCAATCCTTTTTGTGCTGGCAAAGGTAAGAATAAAGGCAAATGCAGGTCGAGATAGTATTTGATACAGAAGAATAAAGTTTCGTGTTTCAAGAAAAGCTCATTTTATCCAGTGTGCACCTGGGTCAATGGGGGGGGGGGGGGGGGGCTAAAGCCTAAAGTGGTCTATGGTGTTATTGAAACATTTATTTCCAATAAAAACAGAAAAACCTACCTGTTTTACTGTTTTGGTGATCAAACTACCATAAGTCAGTTTTTGTAGTTATTAATGTTGATTATGATTGGTAAAAAAGTGGTTAAAAAATTACCGGAATCGCGTTTAAATCATTAGGCACTCATGTCATAGGATGGTACTTCAACAATTCGTTCATATAGTCATGCTACATGACTGCATGAACTTTTTCTGTCTCGAATATCCTAATTTCGGCAAATCCAGCGGCAGGATTGTGTTTTTTGTTTTGTTAGGTAGTAAGACCATGGGTATCAGATAATAGCCTTTCATGCATTCTTTGTGCAACCTGTATATCGACTCTCCCGAGCGCACTTGTCGTAACCCACAAAAATCCTAATTTTACAGGAGAGCCGAAAAACTAAAATCATCTCTGGCTGGTTCTCTTGTCGTAACCTACACACGTCCCTTTAAGAGAGATACATTTTTAAACAAATAAATCCATAAAAACTCGAAAATTTTGGTCCAAACCCAATTTGACAGCAGAAAAAACGTTTCAACTCAGCAGGCAAATTGATCCCTTAGAGATCAAAGTTGGAATGAATCATGCCATTGATCTGGAACGTCCTCAGTGGACTGAACTCAGAGAAAAAGTAAGGCGCAATGTGAAACTTGGAACACGGAACCTTTTATTTATTCACTTAATAATAATATTATATTGTATCGACTCATCGCCCAACGGATCTTCCTCATCAGTTTCGGGTAGCACATCGGGCAGAGTGACGTCTTCAGCCACCATCATGTACTCTTCATGGTACTCGGTTGGGATAACAAACCTCTCTATGAGCTTCATCAGGTCCCTTTTCTTTGTTGCTGGAATTGGAAGCGGGGACCTAAACGCTTGCAATGGTTCAGAGAGAGGCTGGTCGTGATTGTGAGCTACCGCTTGTCTGGCTCTGCTTTTCTTTCTGGTGGTGAGCTTAGCTTTCGTTTGACGAATACGTCTGGCGCGTTGTTTTAGATCACCTTGCTCCACCTCTCCAATGATGCGATTTTCGGCTTCTGCAGGATCGTACGTCACTTTGACGTAAAAGTTCGTGAATCTAAACTTCTTCAAGGCTGAAAAATAAATGCACGCTTGATCCGTCTTCCTTGGCCTTCATTGGCGTGAATCGTTGTGTCCGTGGAAAAGTGTGCTGAGATCAAGGAAATTAGCATGAGATAGTCTGTTAACGTCGTAGGGTCGAGGGTTTTTCCATTCAGATTGTATTCCATTCAGATGGCGCCCATACTGTTTTGCCACGTGAGGCCCTCTCTATTACAGCATGGACCGAATCGGGTGGCATATAGGTATAACCTGGCTGGAGGAAAGTGGTCTGAATCGTCTCCAGAGTGGAGCATTTTTCCAAGCACCAGAGAAAGTCGCTGCCTGTGTGTTATCCGGAATAAAAGAATTGGCCCCACTTGGACCTGGACCCTCAAGTCGGTAAAGTCTGAACTGACCACTTCCAAATCTCCATGTATAAATGCTGGGCTATGAATAGAACCGTCAAGTATCATAACATCCTGGTAG
The DNA here is from genome assembly GCA_954871275.1 of Leptopterna dolabrata. NCBI lineage: Eukaryota > Metazoa > Arthropoda > Insecta > Hemiptera > Miridae > Leptopterna > Leptopterna dolabrata. The sequence goes on along the minus strand of OX940974.1, from coordinate 47,295,415 downwards.
AGCGGAGATAGCACGACGTCTGATACAGTCATGGGAAAAGAGCAAACTAACTCACCACCATGCTGAACAAGTGGGCGTACAAGCTGCTTTTGCTGGTACACCATCTGCAGCATCTTCTCGCCTCGGGAACGGTACATCTTGTAAAATACGACTTTTTGGAATTTACTTAACGCGGTTAAACGAGATGGGGGTAGTGAAATCAGTGGACCTATAAATTTCAAATGAAAGGAAAGCACAAGTCCCGAATCGCAGGAGGAATGGGGGATCAGACAATTGTTTGATCAGGTGAGGGTGATCAGATGTCGTAAGCCATAAAACTTTATAATAACTGAAGTGTCATTTTGTGGGCTACGACAAAAACAAATTACGCATCATTGTCGGAACCCAGCTGAGTTTTTTTTTATGTGTGTGGCTAGTAATGGGATGTAACCCACAAAGCTAGACTTCCCATGTTGGTTACTACAATTAGGAGATTCGTTACTTTTGTCGGAATCCACTCTAGAGAGTGAAGTAAGTTGGTTACGACAATGCACCTAATAAAAGAAAATTATTCAAGTAGTAACCAACAGTTCAAGTAGAGTTTCTTCGTTGGTTACGACAAATGTACTTCACTCATTTGAATTTTTGGAAATTCCAGATTAAGGAAAAGTAGAGGGGGAAATTGGATTTTAAGGATTTTTAATGTCAGATCAGGCTGAAATTCAATGGTGATGTACCCACAACCCTTTAGTACACGTTACTGCAGAAAAAAATTTCCCGCCTTTTTGTGGGTTAGGACAAGTGCGCTCGGGAGAGTCGATATCATGTGCTCACAGATTATGTAACTGAGGAAGACGTAAAGCGAAACCGGTATCACACAAATACGAGTATAGTGTACCCGACGACGTGAGTGGTTTTTCTTCTTTCGTAGCGGGGACCCTGCCGCTAGATTTGCCGAAATTAGCATATCCAAAAAGCATACCACCCAGCGTAATATTAATTATAATATTTTTTCTATCTCGAGTTCCCATTCCATTATACCACGTTTGGTGAATTTCTTTCGTTTTTCGGTGATTTGAGACGTTTTTACCGCCCCTCTATTATTAGTCCTTCTAATAATTTATTTTAGAACCCACAGTTTTAGAACTGACACACTTTCTTTGGAAAAAAAAACTGCCGAAATATGTACCTAGTATTTTCCGCCTCAAATCACCATTCAGTACTACTCTTGGTGACTTTAAATGTTTGGTGGTTTTTAGCCTTTTTTTCACTCTCTGTCTTTATCTTCGAATTGATCCTTTCAATGCCATAACCTTCTCACATTTTGGTGGAATTCCGAATTTTAACATTTTGTAGTCAAGGTAAAACATGGTCTGGAGTGACATACACATACACGCGCGCGCGCACGCACACACACGCACACATCAAACATTCACTGAAAACGTGATTTTTGAGTTGCGCCCCAGTCAATCTAGAAGTGCGACTTCGGATTTAATCGTAATATCACGCGCAACATGGAGGCGCACTGCGGTATTGTCATTACGCACTCGTGGGCAGTGGGACTGGGAGCGAGGCGTACGTACTCGCCTTGGATTGGGAGGGAAAATTTCCGGAGTTTGCTTCTCCCTTAAAGAGGGTTGTTTCCGTTGAACCAGCACGCGACCTTTGTGACCCCCCACAGGCAGCAGTCACCCGTAAACATAACTTTGACCACCCAAACTTTATGAGTGCGATCCCCCCCCAACCACAACAACATGGTAAGGCATGAAGTATAGAGAAGGGGCCATCCGACCATCCGAGTCTCAAGAGTGATGTAATTTCAATCTCCCTTCTTCCCGAACTGAATTTATAACGGGGGTTAACTGAGATGAGTTATTGAAACAATGCTATGATTCTCTAACGAGGGACAGGGGATGATATGTTTTTTATCTCGAGGTTTCTTGCCTGCATCTGAATTTTTCATGTCTGCGGCGGCGGCGCGGGTGGGGCAGGTGCAGTCCGGTCCCGTGCCGTTAGATTTTATCGCAGGGCATCTTCTCCCCTCCTTTGCATTATTCACCTTCGTCATAAGGGGATCTAACATTCGCAGGAGATAACACGGGAGTCCTTCGAGAAACTTGGCAATTATTGTGGTCGGTAGCTCGGGGTTCTGGTGCACGCCAATCCCTACCGTGTTGTTTTTCCAAGCCCATGGAAAGGTTTACAGGAGGACTTCCTTCTATCTAAATCCGAAAGAAAATTTAAATATTTAAAATCGAAACATCTCTCAAGTACACCATACCTTTTTTTCCCTTGAAGCAACTTAAAAAAGTTAAAAAACTTGAAAAAAAATCCTCGAAGTACCATCCTATAATTGATGGTAAACTACCTATATCGTTTCGCTGATAATACTGCATTGGTGGTTTGGGGAAAAAATTACTTCAGCCTGATTGAATCAATTAATGCTGATCTGCTTTTGGTGAAAGATTTGTTTGAGATGGCTTGGAATATTGATAACACTTCGGTGGTCCGTTTTTCAGTATGTAATTGAGGGTTTCCCCAGTACACTGGAGTTAACTTTCGTTCCAATAGTTCCTGTTTTTGGCAATCACGATAATACTTGTACCTTTTACTGATCAATGCAGATATCCGGGCGTTATAATAGATAGCCTTTTGAATTACAAGTCTCATATTGATTCTTTGGTAGCTCGTTTGTGGAAATTGTTTCATGTTTTTAAAGAGGCGAGACAATTTCTATCCAGATACCAACTGAGGACGATTTATTATGACCTGGCCTATTCAATTATCAAATATCGCATTTATAGGGTGGAGCATGTAAATCGTATGTTAACAAAGTTCAAATTATGCAAAATCAGGTGCTTATGATCATACTGGTTAAGGTTCCGAAGTTTTCATCTACTCTGCTTCATAAACAATTTAATGTTAAAAATATTCGGCAAATATTTCTTCTTTATTCTTGTCTCCATGTCTACAATACCGATGTTTGTGAGGAGCATTTATCGGATTTTCCGGCTACACGAAACTTCATAAACTCTCGCATTATTTTTCCCAAGATTAATACTGAGTTTTATACGACAAATGCTTGTGCTGCAGCTTGAAGATTTTTATCTGATAAAAATATTAATCTTTCTTTATTCAATAAATAATCTAGTTTCAAGAAAATTTTAAATCTTCATTTGAATGAAAGTTACTAGTGTTTTGATTTATATTTTGTGAATTTCGTCTCCTTGCTTATTAGTTGTGAAGTGTACTTTATTTGGCTTTTGATACTATTAGACTCATTTCTGTTTTAATTGTTATGCTTTGTGTTCGGCTGCGCCTGAAATTGCGACTGCGCCGGATAGCACAAGATAATGAGAACTTATTTTTCGGTGGGCATCGCATTAGTTCCATTATTTTTTTATTTTTCATTTGAATTTTTCGTTCATTTGTATTTTTATTTCTAACCTTTGCTGTAATCTTTTCTCTCTCTTTTTTCTCTTTCTTTACGTTTTTTAAAATGCAAAACAAACCCGAATTGAATTGAAATGAATTGAATAATATTTTAACAGGAATTTTTAGTTACTGCTACTCATTTGAAGCAATTTACCTACCTATTTATCTACCCATCTAATTTACGGAAGAATTTTTAGATTACCTACTGAAATAGCCTTTTGTATTTCATGTTAGTTTTGGTGACTTTATATCAATTTTTACGGATCTTTAACCCCCAAAATCTTTAAAATCAACCCACTTTTGTAAAAAAAAAAAGAAAAAAGTACCACCCTTGGTGATTTTTAAAATTTATTTTTACTGATTTTCAGCTATTTTTGACCCACAAATATGAAAAGCCGCGTTGTCACCACCATGCGAACGGAGAGGAAAGCAAATGGATGCGAAGACAAAAATATCGAAAAATATCAGTCGTCAATCCAGCATCTAAATTGATCCCAGGAATCGAACCGTCAAACCAGATCGATCTTATCGGAGACCATTTAATTCTTCTTTTTCAAATCTCTGTTTAATTGTCTTGGCGGCGGTCGTAGTAGGCAAAGGTTTTTTTTCCTACGCCATCAGGCCATTGGCCATTCTGTAATGCGGATAGGCAAAGGTGTGTCAGAGTACGCAGATACGCCGTGGAGGTAAGAACGGGAATAACTACCTCCAGTATATTGGTATCTGCTTTCTGGATGAGAATCTACTAGTGGGCGAGGCCCATTTCTCTCCAATGACCGGAGAGAAATAGGTCTCCTGATTTCAAAGCAGAATAAGCCACATAGTACCGGTGAAATACTTATAAAAACCGAGTTTGCTGATGTGTTGACCAAATTTGTTCAGGAAGGTCTAAAACGCAAAACGCGACAACGCGCGTAGAAATGCTAATTTCGGAGTTTATACATTTTCTTGCTCCTAAAACTGATCACAAGAAAGCTCTACCTTGGTAACTCGGACGCACAATCGATTCTTCGAATTCATGTTTGGATTCCAATACGATGTCCGAGTTTCTTTTGGTTTATTATTCTGTGAATGATATACCTATGTATCCGCTCAGCAACAATTTTTTACAACGCCGCATCAAAATTTTTTCTTTTAGTTCTCGAGGTGCGCAACAATGTCCGTCTGCCGTGTGCCGTATCATCCATGACTGCTTCAATTTCGATCAAAAAAATTCGTTCTTTCGCACACAGGCTCAATTTCGGGCCCTAATTGTGTCCAGAAACTTTGCAGTCCTATCGAAATATACCCAAGGGTGTTACGGGTGAAAAAACGCTGCAAAGTCCTTGTCACATGGGTTCATTATTCTATTGGACTTACCTACAGAAATGTTGGCTATTCATTTATTGTTTCTTTCATGTGAAATAATTGAAAGAGCTATTTCTGATGGTTTCCACCAATTTTGGCCCCCAAAACACAAATTAGGTCGGTACACTACCTTTTTTTTTCTTTTTTTTTTCAAATTATCTTTGATCATTGTTAGTGCCATTTAATCGTCTTGATCCACGTGTTGACACTTTTTCTAGTGATATTATACAAATTGATGGTGATTCCAGACGATTTTCCAGGTTTTTGCCTCATAAAAAATCAATTTTGGCAGCTGAACCTTTGGTAGAACCTCTATTTTCCACACTTTGGTCAAAATCGACTTCAAATTCGGTCTTCTCGTCCCCAAAAACATGGATAAAAATACCTCAAAACCTCATTTTACTAATATGTTACTAAAACACAAAAAGTACCTACCTACTGTTATACACATTTTCACTCATAATACCCCTGGGTATATTCCGATCGGGCTGAAAAGTTTCGGGACACAACTAGGGCCCAAATAGAACATATGTGCGAAAGGACGACTTTTTTAGACCGAAAATGAAGCCGGTACACGTGATACGGCGGACGGCGTACGGCGTACGGCGGAAGGACATTGCATTTTTGGAATCTACGCACCTTGAAACGGAAAAGAAAAAATTTTGAGGGGGTATTATAAAAATTTTTTGCTGAGCGAATACATAGGTGTATTATTCACAGAATAATAAACCAAAAAGGGTGTAAAAATGAGTTTTTTGGTGTTTTAGTAACATGAGCTTGTGAGATATCGTTTTCCATGTTTTTTAGGGCGAGGAGACCGAATATGAAGTCGATTTTGACCAGAGTAGAAAATTTAGGTTCTGGTTCTAACACATTTGCAGCTCCCAAAATTAAATTTTTATGAGTCAAAAATCTGGTAAATAGTCTGAAATCACCGTAAATTGGTATGATAACACTAGAAGTAGTATCAACAGGTGAATCAAGACAATTAAATGGCACTATCAATGATCAAAGATAATTTGTCAAAAATAGGAGCATAATTCGTATTTTCGGGGGCCGAAATTGGTGGAAATCATCAATAATAGCTATTTCAATTATTGCACGCGAAAGAAACAATAAATGAGCAGCAAACATTTCTGTAGGTATGTCCAATAGAATAATAAACACATGTGACAAGAACTTTGCAGCGTTTTGGTTTACTGTTCTGTGAATAATACACCTATGTATCCGCTCAGCAAAAAATTTGTACAACACCCCCTCAACGTTTTTTTTAACGTTTCGAGGTGCGTAGATTCCAGAAGTGCAATGTCCGTCCGCCGTATCATCCATATCTACCTACTGTAATTGCGGTCTAAAAAATTCTTTCTGTCGCATACAGGCTCCATTTGGGCCCTAATTGTGTCCCGAAACTTTGCAGCCCATCGGAATATACCCATGGGTGTTATGGGTGAAAAACGGGGGTAAACATGGGTTTTTTGTGTTTTAGTAACATGAGATGATGAGGTATCGTTTCCCACATTTTTTAGGGCGAGAAGACGGAATATGAAGTCGATTTTTACAAAAAGAGTGAAGAAATGAGATCGTTGTTCAGCTCCCAAAATTCATTTTTTATCAATCAAAAACCTGGGAAATTGCCTGAAATCACCATAAACTTGTATATTAACAGTAGAATTAGTATCAACAGGTGAATCAAGGCAGTTAAATGGCACTATGAATGATCAAAGATAATTTGTCGAAAATACGAGCCTAATTCGTGTTTTGGGGGCCAAAATTGGTGGAAACTATAAAAATGAGCTATTTCAATTATTGCACATGAAAGAAACAATAAATGAACAGCCAACATTTCTGTAGGTACGTCTAGTAGAATAATAAACCCATGTGACAAGGAATTCACAGCGTTTTTTCCGCTATTACCAGTTTTTCTGTCTAGGTTTCAGTCCGATTGTAAGAGCTCTCCAAAATATCTCCTCAGGACTGTCGTGTGTCTCCAGCGCTTTGCTCTAAACCCAGCGTATGCCTGATCTGATGTGAATTCACGGTAATATTCGGGAGTAGAAATTAAAGAATGAGATACAGGAGATTCTGATGAGTTGTTGGACACAAATGGAATGCACATCTCGTGCCTGGTGTATAATAATACTGCAAACGTGTCATGGTAAAATGTCTCAACTAGTTACAATCCAAGTATAGGTATAAAAGTGTGAAAAATCTATGGTTGAGTTAAAATCTACGAGATTTTATTCGATTCATTATATATATGCGTAAGTTCCGATCGGGTTACAATATGGTAGGTAATCTCCGTAGCTACCATGGTTACGCCTAACTATAAGATTTTAATCTTAGCTTGATCGAATTAAAATCGCATTGTGAACGTATATTGGCATTGTACCATTTACTATACCGGCTTCAATACACCTGTCTCGTATCTCCTCTTTATTGACATGAAACGTCTAGTTTTTTAATCTCATAAACAGCTCACAATACAGCTGCGCCATGTATGAAGAAATCCCACGTACCATACAGAGGAATAATTACTAATTTTGCAAAAATATTATTAGTTACATGGGAGAAAAATGGTGGTAAGTCCTTGTCACATGGGCTTATTATGCTATTGGACATACCTACAGAAATATTGGCTGTTCATTTATTTTTCCTTTCGTGTGCAATTACTGAAGTGCCTGCCTAGCTATTTTTTTGGTTTCCGCCAATGTTGACCCCCAAAAACTCGAATTAGGCTCCTATTTTTGACAAATTATCTTTGTCATTGATAGTGCCATTTAATTGTATTGATCCACCGGTTGATAATACCTCTAGTGTTATCATACAAATGTATGGGATTACAGACAATCTCCCAGATATCCCAGGTTTTTGACTAATAAAAAATGAATTTTGGGAGCCGAAACTTCGTTAGAACCTCAGTTGTTGTCCGCTCTTTAGTGAAAATCGACTTCATGTTCGGTCTCCTCGCCCTAAAAAACATGGAAATACCTCACAAGCTCATGTTACTAAAACACCAAAAAACCCTATTTTTGCACTCATTTTTCACCCGTAACACCCTTGGGTATATTTCGATCGGGCTGTAAAGTTTCGGGACACAACTAGGGCACATATGGAGCCTGTGTGGGTAAGAACGAATTTTTTACACCTGGTACAGCGTACGGACATTTTCGTTTTTGCACCTTGAAACTTAGAAGAAAATTTTTTGAGGAGGTGTTATAAAAAATGTTTGCTGAGCGAATAAATAGGTGTATTATTCACAGAATAGTAAACCAAAATATGTTCGAAGTCCAGTAAGCTTTTTTTAGGTTCACAGAATAGCAACCTAGTAATAGTCTGTCATTGAATTGGACTTCTATTATCATCGTGTTTAGGTTTTTGCTAGCTAAGGATCCAGTGGAATCGGTCAGGATCCTTGACTAGGGACGAAGACTTCAATGGTAGTGGGAAGCAGACGGGGTATTGACGGTGGGGGGGGGGGGGAGAGGCCCTTCAATCGTTCTAAGTGATTCTCAGGTAGCGTAGGGTAGCGTAGTTCTCAGGTAGATGGCTAGGTGGGGAGAGGGGGGATCTTTGAAGAGAAAACCTGAATCAATTTCAGATATTGGTGAAACGGGCGGCTGACTCCTTCCGATTGGCGTCTATTGAAAAGAAAAGGCCAAAGGCGAAAGCGAAGGGGTGAAATAAATTTGGAAGAGAGGCATAGATCTCCTGAGCAGCAATTCCACATAAAACAGAAGGTCTGCAGGAGGGTACAGGAGTAGCGCACTCTAGAGATGAGGATTGCTCCGGTGACCGGCAATATACCTTGAAAGCCCCCACCCCGTTCGGCCACAAACATATGTTCTTTCCCCTTCTTGTCTCTCCATACCCAGCTCTCACTCTCTCAACTCTTTAAAACTTGCATAGAGTCATACTTTATCGCCAACTGAGGGTCTTCCTTTAAGACAGGTCGTAGTTCCCCACTCTCCTTATCCTTTGCACCCCAAAACCTATTTTATTATCCCCCCTATGGCTCCATTACTCCCACCATAAACTACCTTATCCATCTTCTTTTATCTATACATCTGTTTGTCCACAATTGATAGGGGAAATTTTCTCTTCTCCTCGTGAACCAGGAGAAAATTTCTATCCTTCCAGGAAGGGGCGGAATAATAAAGAGAGGTCTTTACAACCAAACATCCCTTAAAACGAATGTGATGGAGATAACCGTTCAGTGAGACGATCAGCATCCGCCATAACCTAAAGTAATAACACTAAACAATCTAATAGGTGACTCGTATGATGGCAGAACTGCCTGACTTTGCCTGTCAAGCACGGGATAATTTACTCAGTGTAGTACTTCAAATTTTCTGGTCGCTTTTTGCTGTTCAGCATTTCTGAACAACGCCCACGCGACTGATATCCAAATTCTAACAATATTCTATATCAAAATTCTATATGGTGCTACATGAAATGCATAGATATACTTTCTGGACTTTCATCTGCAACGAACGAAAGCAAAATTCATGTAAAAAATCCAGACGTGATCCGCCGTCCTTTCAGAAGGATCAGAATTATGTTCAGATTGTTTCCCTTTAGGCGTCTCATAGTCTCACCATCCGGGACGAGGTGCCGCTGGGATTCGAACGGACGACCTCAGCCACTATCTCATTCCCAGATACCAAGTGACTCCTTCTCTATTATACCACTGGGCCGCCATAACTGCTAATTTCGAAACGCGCTCTCTAATAACACCGTAACAACTGAAAATGGGGGCAATGGATAATTGAAACAAATCGAAAATACTTGGAAAATCGAACCATTTCACCATTTCTTACCATTCCAAGTAGGTAAAAAAATAATTCTGCAATACTTGCGTCGGTGACACTGAATTCTTAGATACTAATGTATGTAGGTACCTATTCATATCTTTCTGATTCATCATTTTCTGAGAGATTGATACCTTGGCTATAAAGAAATGCTGAGGTGGAAATAACGCGAGTGGTTTTTGTTCACTGAGTTTGATGTATCTATAATTACTACATTATTATATTGTATAAAGCTCTATTGCAACGGTTTTGGCAAAAATTCTGCAAACACGCTCACAATAACTGTACACATTGCGCGGGAGACCACGACGTCAAGGAATGCCGCAAGATAAATGAAATTCTATGCTGTGTGAGCAGTAAGAAGTTTGGAATCCCTGGCGATCATGAAGCCAGCAACCGAACTTGCCCCAGTTATTTCAGTGCAATTTCTGGTCTTGTGAACAAAACCGATTATGTGATTTGAAAAGACATGATGCGAAGAGGGCTTCTGATGTCCAGACCAGCCGTCCAACACCTATAATAGCTTCAATGATTTTGTAGGTAAATTTAACCCGGAACCATTTCACATGAATGTACGCAGTGCATCCAAGAACCTGGATGACTCTTGTACATGTTAGAGTTATCCAAGCCAGAATTCTTAGTATTTGTTCTTAGTGTTTTTTGTAAGTCATCCTACTAATATAAAGTGATATAAATGGTATTCATCTAACAAATCCTGAAACAGAAATGATGGATTAGTATTATTGTTAACATTATTTTAGTTGCATAGCCGAATCAATTTCACTTGAAGAAACCCCGGGACTAAAAATACAATTCAGCCTGGAAACCTTCTGCTTGCTCTGCACTTATCGGTCTCCTACTTCTAGAAATGATGACATAGTGGAATTCACTGAAGGCCTTAGAACAGTTCTCAAAGGAACTGCAGAAATTGTTTCCTTCTAGGGGGTCTAAATACCGACTTACTCAATGACACTAAACAGGCTACTGACCTATATATTGATTGTATCACATCACTAGGCTATCTCTCACTGCTGAAACCTACTGGAGTAAGAGGTAACTCGAAAACGTTAACCGACCATATATTTTCTAAGTCGAAAACAATGGACATGTGCCCTGCAATAATAAAGACCGACATAACGGACCAGACATAACGGACCAGTACGTAACTGTCATAACCGTCGACCCAAATTATCTAAAAAAAACTTAAAAACAACAATCGAAATATAGTTTAAAAAAGTCATGAACCACAGGAAACAAGAAATAGCCCAAAATAAACTGACTTTTCAGCTATAATGAGCTCAAACTATGTTAACTATATTTCCTCGGAGTTGGTAAACCTCGTAGAAAAGGGTATTCTGTTGTCAAAAATGCCAAGAAGGTCGGTCGAAAAAATTGTAAGCTTACACCATGGATCACGGACGGAATCATTAAATCCCTTCGAACCCGAGATTCTTAGGAAAAAATCAGGACGAGATAAAAGCAATACAATTCTTAAGGCACGGTAACATATATAGGAACCTTGTAAAGGAAGTAACTCGCAAAGCCAAAAGGATATTCTTTATGAAACAATTAGAAGACGCAGAAGGTAATCCGAAAAAACGTGGGAAATTATCAAGACAGCTATTTCAGGAAAAATTAATTAAAAAGCAGTAGAATGCCCTCTTCATGGGGATCTGCGTGCCAAGAATATTTCTAGGGTAAATGCAACAAATATGGCCTACAACTTACTAAATACTTTTTCTTTTTTTTTCACAAATCGACTTGAAGTTAACATTGGCCATGTCGAACAAATTAAATGCCTCAAACCCTGTATAAGCGGATTTAATTAATACCAAGCTTGTAGTTCCAGAAATCTCTAAATCGAACCTCGAAAATATTTTGAAAGCAAAGCTCTGCCCTTGGCTTAGATGGCATACAACTCAGTATAATAAAACAATACATAACAATACTTACTAAACTTAAGTATCTCACTCTCAGTCTTTCCGGAATGTTTCAAAACCGTGAAGGTTCTTCCTGTCTACAAGGGCGGCAGTAAAAGTGACCCAGGCAACACTATCGTCCTATATCAATGTTGAGCTCACTATCAACAGTAGGTACTGTTGAAATATGTCAAAGACCACTTGTATTGATTCTTAGAGAGCTAAAAAATCTCAATTTCAAGGCAATTTGCTTCAGAAAAAATACACATACACTAACTTGTGATCTATATCAAATCCGCGAACAAAACAAGAAAGGAGCTTATTATACTAGACATTATGGTAGGACTTATTGTGCTAGACACCGCCAAAGCGTTCGACGCCATTCATAGAGAGAAGCTCTTTGACAAGATGCAGGTGGCGAAAGCTTACAATGGTTCAAGAGCTATTTATCAAACCGTAGGCAAGTAGTTTCAATTGGCAACTGCACAAGCGACCAAAGAATAACGATTTCGGCGTAATTCAAGGAAGTACATTAGGTCCATTGTTATTCTAAATTTACAGAAATGACATAATATGTTATAATTGTCTAGCTCTTAACTCTAAAAAAACGAGGAAGATGCTATATGGTAGTAATAAATCGGATGTTGTTGAAAAATTCCAGCGGTGGAGGTACACAAGGAAAGAACTTCGGAGATGGGCTCTTGGGATAAAACTGAAGCAGTGAACACCGTAAGTACCTTTCTAGGAGTCATTATAGATCAGGATCTGACATGGCGCCCTTATATAGACTACCTACTGCTGTAATACAATTTAAAAGTTCACTTATATTTTTTTTATGTATTAGGAAAACTCTGCCGAAAGACAAACTGAAACTTTCTACTACAGCATGGGTCAGCCAGTATTCAGTATGGAATTTTAGTCTGGGGCGGTACCTATAACTCACATATGAATATACAGTATTTGAAGCAAAAATAAATTTTGAAAATTATGCTGTCGAACCTCGTAGGAACCCGACGCAGGAGGTATGTTCGTCAGCTGTACGTGAAGGTTTTGCTCCTCTTTTATCACAAACAGCCACACATGATGAGCAACACTATCAAACTCGTTTTGTGACAGATGGAAACATTGTTCCCCCCAGGTCTCGGCGGGTTCTGGGACACTAGGTGACTTAGCCCATCGTACCTTCTTTATATAATCCATAGAAGTCTAAATGAAAACATGAAATCGCCCAAAAACTGCTTGCGAACAAAATATAAAACTGGAATTTCGTATTGGATATTGCAAAAAGGAATGGACAGTATTGATAATTTGATAAATAGCGTATACTTGTATTAAGGAAATATGTTAGTTTATAAGTTATGATTTTATAACGTAGGAATAATCATTGTACCCGGAGAACTACTTGAAGGAATTTAGCGGCTCGAAGCTCGACAACACGGACAAAGCCTAATGTCGAGCAGCACACGATAGGAACGAGGAGACTCTACTTTCCCTATGTTCTATTCTATTTACCTACTCTTGTAAATAAACACTTGTAAAAGTAAATTACTCTTGTAAACGTAAATATCCTGAATAAATATATTCTATTCTATTCTATGGAGAGGAATGAATTGACCAAAAGGAAAAAAATCATACATAGAGGATATGGGAGATAAAGCTTTAGTAGCTCCACTCCTTGTATTTCTTTCAGCCACTAGGTATTGTATCACCGTATCGATCACCCATTACACGTGTTAAATAGAGTAAATGTTATCTATCAGATGCCGGTCGCGCTCCTTTTCGTACTATCGTGGAACTCAAATTAGGCTGATGAGCTCGCGGTGATGCAGGAGGAGGTCATCGAGAAGGTTTATTCGTTTGAAATCATCTCTTCTCTATGAGCACACGGAGTGAAAAGACTCGCGGGAGAAGAGGCGAAGAGAGAAGAAGGGACTAAGACGAGCAGAGTAATCAAAAAGTAAACGGTCGGAGAAGGCTCGGCCGAGAGAGTTTCTAATGACCCAGAGTAAACGTGGCAGCAACAATACAATGCTGATGGACAAAAGGGGGCCTTAGCACGCTTCGACAATGGGGGTCCCACAACTCGGCATTGTGATCACCAGTGAAATATGGGTACATCTAAAGACACAGTTGAATGCACCTCGGCCTCAACACTGATCATTAAACCTCACGGATTCTTATTATCATGCAAATAAAATGACGAGCGTCTGGGGCCTTGAAAGGCTCCCAGAAACATTGGCACATCGCTGGGATCGCTAGCCGTTTTGGGGGCTTTCCGATCGGATTTACCGAAATTTAGGGACCCACTCTCCAACGTCTCGACATATTTTATGATCGGCATCTTATGTCGATCAAACCGCTGATACTGTGAATTTTCAGCCGATCATTTCCACTCTTGATTGTAGTTTATCGTTACACGAAAAGCCAGAAGGCTCTTCAAGCGAAATTTGGACTTCTCTAAACAAAGGTGAAACAGGGTCTGCAATTCGTTATTTACCGCAATAATAAGAACTCAAACTAAACCGAATACTGAACGAATATTTTTCCTATAAGGCAAGGGTCATGGTGAGTTGAATTCCGACGGTGATTCTGGGAACCCACCCCTATCAACCAGTAACCAGTTCCTAGACCGAAAATTAAATAGCCCAGTGTTGGTGGTTCCCTATTTTCCTACATCGTTTCTTACTATGGAACGACTAGGTGGATCCCACGTGAGAAGTTGTTGAAAGCTTGTTAAAAACAAGGTTTAGAATTTAGACTTTTCAAAGCACAGTTTTAAAACATGTTTCTTCTTCAAATCGTGTTGAAAACACTGTTCATCATAATACATGTTGATAACAAATTTTAGAAATTGCAGGTACCAACCTTGCATATAGGTAAACATGGCTAGTGTAATCCATGAATTACTTGGCTCAGCTTCGGATTAATGTGCCAATAATATAAGACCAGCTCTAAACTTTACACTTCATAGGGAGGGTCAATTACGGGAAATTTTGTGAAACTAGTAATGTGCCAATGAAACCCTCATAGGTACTCATATTTAAAAGTTGTAACAAAATGGGGGATTAAAACTCAAGGGATGGATTTGGAAAGCTCAAAAACGGATTTGTATAGAATTTTATGGCAATAGCAATTTGCTCAACATTGCTTGGAAATGGGGAATTTTCGTCAGTTTTTGGTTTATTATTCTGTGAATAATACACCTATGTATTCGCTCAGCAAAAAATTTTTATAACACCCCCTCAAACTTTTTCTTTTACGTTTCAAGGTGCATAGATTCCAAAAATGCAATGTCCGTCCGCCGTACGCCGTCCGCCGTCCGCCGTCCGCCGCACAGTGTTTCAAAACGCCAATCTAGCTGTTCAAAAAGGGAAAAAATTGATCGTATATATTTGATTGGAAATGGTTGTACAAGCCAGGATATGAGTCAACTAGAACAGATTGAAAGGAGTGATCGTTTGATTAGTTGACCGAAAGTCCAGACGCAAGTTAAGACATGAGGTGTTTGAATCTGCGAGAGCTTGTTATATTTTTCTCATGCATTCACTGTTGTGCTATGAGTTGTTTCGGTTCTCCTCATCCGCTTATTAAATCATGGAGCCTTCTACCAGTGGTAAGTGAACATTTTATCACCTGAAACAATTTTTTTTAAAGACTTGTAACTACATATAAAATAATTCTCAAATGCGTCAGAATTAAGAGAAATTTCAAATTTGGAAGACTGTATCTTGAAGGGAACCTAACGGATATTCATGAAACCTACTAGATTATATTCCACCACCATCCTGGAGTACGTTCCAATAAATTTCCGACCCATAACGACCCATAGAACACCGTACCTCATCTCTTTGTTCACAGGAACCCAAAATGTTATTACGAACAGCGAAATTTTCATGGAGCTTCGATCCAAAAATAAAGTTTTGGATGGTGGAGCCGACGAAGTTTTCCACTTTATGAGGATTCGAAATCCTAATTTGGAATTCCCAATTGAAGAACAGGCTGATTTGCGTTCCAATATTGATATTTTTTTGAAGACCCTAAGGAAGTATTGGAAAACGTTGATTGAGAGGTTTCGTGTCATCCTTAAAACTCTGGCGAGTGGACAACCAATCAACATATCATCTTTTGAAAGATACACCACGGAAACGGCCGAGCTCTACGTAGAACTGTATAACTGGTACCCAATGCCAGTTTCGGTACATAAAATCCTTCTACATGGACCTACTATAGTAAGAAAACACCTCATTCCGATAGGACAACTGTCAGAGGATGTTGTAGAAATGCAACACAAATATTTTAAAAGGGTCAGAGAGAATTACTCGAGGAAAAAATCGAGGATTGACACTAACACCGACATTATCCACCACTTCCTCATCTCAACTGATCCTGTGATTACTGGCATGAGTGACCTACCTCCACCCAAGGATAAAAATAAATTGGATGCAGCTGTCAAAGATCTCCTGATTCTGGACCAAGATCCCTCTTCCAGTGACAGTGATAGTGATGACATAGGTGTAAGTGCCCTAAAAATATAATATTACTCGTTTTTCGCTAATTTTTTTGCTAGTTTTTTGTATCTATAATTTTTATATGTATAATTTTTCTAGTCTGTCTAAAAAAAAGTTTAATTGAAGGTTCTTTAATTTTTAAGTAGTTGAAAATCATTTTATTAGGTACCGATTTTTTCAGTTTTCATTTCCACAAATTCCATTGTAACGGGTGATTCTATCCCATTTTTTGGCGAATTTTCTTAAAAATTCAAGGAAGTGTTTTCGTGTAAATAGTATATTATTATCCTGACACTGTTCTCGTATTCTATACCGTCTGAATGACATTAAACCAGTGATCATGTAGCCGTTTTTTGCGTGTGTATTTTTATTGTTACCTGTTCCTTGTGATACCTGCCTTCTGGTTGATCCTAGGAAAAATCTGACTTCACCATCGTGTTCTACGTTAAAAATCCTATAGGGATAAACATATTTAACACTTATATATGGTTGGAGTTGAGCGTCAGGGATTTTGAACAGCTAGATTGGCGTTTTGAAACACTGTGCGCCGTACGCCGTCCGCCGTATCACGTGTACAGGCTTCATTTTCGGTCTAAAAAAATCGTTCTTTCGCACACATGCTCCATTTGGGCCCTAGTTGTGTCCCGAAACTTTTCAGCCCGATCGGAATATACCCAGGGGTGTTATGAGTGAAAATGTGTGTAAAAATAGGTACTTTTTACGTTTTAGCAACATATTGGTAACATGAGCTTCTGAGATATCGTTTTCTATGTTTTTGGGGACGAGAAGACCGAATATGAAGTCGATTTTGACCAAAGAGTGGAAAATTGAGTTCTACCAAATGTTCAGCTCCCAGAATTGATTTTTTATGAGTGAAAAACCTGGAAAATCGTCTGAAATCACCATCAGTTTGTACAATAACACTGGAAAAAGTGTCATGACGTGGTTCAGGACGATTAAATGGCACTACCAATGATCAAAGATAGTTTTAAAAAAAAGGAAAAAAAGAGCGTACCTAATTTGTGTTTTGGGGGCCAAAATTAATGGAAACCATCAGAAGTAGCTATTTCGATTATTACGCATGAAAGAAACAATTAATGAACAGCCAACCTTTCTGTAGGTATGTCCAATAGAATAATAAACCCATGTGACAAGGACTTTGCAGCGTTTTTTTAAACTCTTGGAAAAACGGTAGTTAGAAGCCTGTTTTCAAAAAACGCTGCAAAGTCCTTGTCACATGGGGTTTATTATTCTACAGAAATGTTGGCTGTACATTTATTGTTTGTTTCATGTGAAATAATTGAAATAGCTATTTCTGATGGTTTCCACCAATTTTGGCTCCCAAAACACAAATTAGGTAGGTACGATCTTTTTTTTTTTTTCAAATTATCTTTGATCATTGGTAGTGCCATCATTTAATCGTCTTGATCCACGTGTTGACACTTTTTCTAGTGTTATTCTACAAATTGATGGTGATTTCGCAGGTATTTGACTCATAAAAAATCAATTTTGGGAGCTGAACATCTGGTACAACCTCAATTTTCCACTCCTTGGCCAAAATCGACTTCATATTCGATCTTCTCGTCCCCAAAAACATGGAAAACGATACCTCAAAAGCTCATGTTACCAAAATGTTGCAAAAACGCAAAAAGTACCTATTTTCACACACATTTTCACTCATAACACCCCTGGGTATATTCCGATCGGGCTGAAAAGTTTCGGGACACAACTAGGGCCCAAATGGAGCATGTGTGCGAAAGAACGACTTTTTTAGATCGAAAATGAAGCCTGTACACGTGATACGGCGGACGGCGTACGGCGGACGGCGGACGGACATTGCATTTTTGGAATCTACGCACCTTGAAACGGAAAAGAAAAAATTTTGAGGGGGGTGTTATAAAAATTTTTTGCTGAGCGAATACATAGGTGTATTATTCACAGAATAATAAACCAAAATAAGCGTTATTTTTTAAATAAGGGTGATTAATAGTAAAAATGCGGCAAAATTGACGCATGAGATCTTTTGGCATCTGACTGGCTTTTGGCCCAAGGAGGCGGAGTGAATCTTCCGAGGCGAAGATTCTCAATGCTGCCAACAACCCAACATTAGAAATGGCAAACCTTCGAGGCAACCTTCTAGTTGCCGTCACCTTTCCCTAAGTTTGATTTTGAGGCTGTGTTTTTTATCAATTTGTTGTTCCGTCCATCCATCCGTTGCGGTTCTGTCATCGTTTGAAGCGAAATAACGCTCTAAGCGGGATATGAGCTACTCAGCAATTTACCTGATACGTCATTTCTAGTGGGAACTCAGAAATTCAAATTTCACACTAGTTTTCTGCCTAGACTTTCCGACGTAAACACCTCATTATGTGGTCAATGAGTGTTAATTTCCGTTATTGAACAGAATTTGGCCAAAGAGAATTTATAACCCACGAAAATTGCTCATTCTGCTAAAGATTTGCTCTCTACAAAAGTTGGCACGAATATCGGTGAAAATGATTCATTTTCCGCACTAATCCCGCGTTCTGTCCAATGTGCCTGTCGCCTCTCCTGTAACGAATGATCGAAACACCATGGGGTTTCTTTTTTTCCCCTTTTTTTTCTAAATGGCAGATCGAAGAATGAACCGCAGGTGCTCAAACGATAACTGCGTAGGCGTCGAAGCGAAAGGGGCAGCTCGTATCCGAGAAAAAATCGTATAATTAGAAAAGGTGCTAATTTATACTTTCAGGATATAACCCAGGGAGGAGGATGCGGGGGAGGACCGACCACCCATCCGGAAAGCCGATGAAAATAAGACAAAACGAAGGCGATGTGGTGCGCGAGACTGCGGCAGATGTGACGATTGGAAAGAGCCGACCACGAAGCAGAGCGTGGCGGGAGGGGGCAAGTGAAAAATCTCTGGAGAGCTAATCTAGTCGTTTTACTCGACGGTAACCGGTAAAACCTTCCTTCAGCTGGTGAACATAATAAGTTTAGAACTTTAAAATTGTCGTGATTCGTAAATAACTCCTTCTAGCCTATCTTGACCGGAAATTCAAATATAACTTTCCGAGGAGATTTCCTGCATCTCTTCTCTAAGGCGATATTTATTAGAGCTGAGGAGCCACATGCTCACCATTCTGCCAAACTATTATTAACAATTCTAAATATCCTACGTTAAGTGCCTCCTCACCGTAACGACCTTGTTAGATGTGTTATTTCAAGACGGGTCCGACGGCCGTTGTGGGACGGATAATGAAGCCGCTATTTTTTTTCCGAGTTTTCAACTCATAACTGAAAGGAGGCGTCAAACTCAGTCCCCGTAAACGGCCATGTTGACATCACAACATAATATGGCCAAGAGACTTTTGGAAGAGAATGACTGAGTGGAGAGCAATATTGATCAAGTTTGCACAGTAATTTTGCAAACCAATTATTGGTTTTTAATCCCCTTTTTCGAGGATCGGGGCAGAAGCGTTAGCTAATAGGGGGGACTAGACTCTACAATGTGACAGACATGAAATTATTTTTAAGGGTGATCTATGGTCAAGGGTCCCTCTCACTTAATTTATGGGACCTTCTATTGAAACAACATTATGCAAGTTGATCTCAATCTATACAAACCTTGAGGTCTTATTGAAGTTGCACGCTGATCACGAATGAAGCAAATTTTATGTACGTCCCACAAAAAAACTTAACTGAAGCAAACCTATTTTTTCATCGTTTTCTTCAGTGTTCTTTCGCAACTACTAATAAAAAAATAAATGCTGAAAAAAAGTCTCAAATAAACGTTGCAGGTTATTGAAATCTGCGTCGAATGAGTTCAAACAGAGCCCCATGTATGTTGAATCGATTTCATTTGAATTTTCGCAGTTTCATTCATACCTGAGAACCTTGGAATTCATGAATTCTTTCCAAGATATCCTGAAGTTATTTATCCTGAAGGTATCTCATGGACGGTGCTGAACCACATTGAGAATGGAGAGACCACGGTTACTGAACTCAGCGTCGAATGAGTTTAAAAAAAACCCCATGTATGTTGAATCGACTTTAATTGAATTGCCGCAGTTTCATTCATACTTGAGAACCTTGGAATTCATCTTTTTTTTCCCCAAGATATCCTGAAGGTATTTATCCTGAAGGTATCTCATGGACGGTGCTGAACCACAATGATAATGGAGACCACGGAGACTGTCAGATTTTTACCTTGAATCCGTTGAAGTTTCGAATTCAAATTTTCGGAAGGGTCAAATTTCCTCGTTCATAAGGAACCAAACTTCAGGTTGTGTTAGTTTAAGCCTACTCCTGTTTATGTTGGTTGTAAAGTAGTACAAAATTAAGAAGTAGTAAAAAATATTGGTTGTAACGAGCTGAAATTCGATAGTTGCGGGTTGAGCCTCACATGGTCCAACTTTGATTTTTATCAAAAACTTTTGTCTAAGCATGCGCAAACGTTTTAATTTCTTCTTCGTAGGAGCGGGATGGACTCTAAATGTTTTCATATGAATCATAACAATCAGACTGTTACTTTCGTTGATGGCACACGACTAACCTCCGTTCTACTCTACTGATTGTGATAAAATTCACAGGGGTTTGGTGTTCGCTCATGTATGAATTTCATTTTTCATCTAAATTCAGTTTTCGGCTTTATTGCCGTCTGCGACTACGCTATTTGAGAATCTTCGTTACCCACATTGATTTATTTGATTTTTACGTTGGTAGGTGGTCGCGATTCTGAACGCCACACATTTGCAGACAATGCAGTTACCTAACGAGGAAATTTTAATTAGAATAACGACTAGGTACTTGGTCTCCAAAATTACCTACTGGAATCCAGCGCGTCAAACTGTGAAGTTCTTCCTCGACGCCACGGTTAGAAATTGACCAGACCATGACTTTCAGTAATTTTGAACGATCTTTCAACCTTTTTGCCTTACTCCAAAATATAAGATAAAACTTCGATGTACAAGGGAAATCACAAATTTATTGGCACTCCCACAGATGAAACAATTATTTGAATTCAATGAAACAATTATTGAAAAGTTAGGTAATCCAGAAAGTACAATGCCAAATACATCCTTCCAGTGTCAAATGCATCTTCCTACTCGCGTTACTTTATGGCGTCGTTGTGGCAAAACTTTACAGCAAACTTTGAAGGTTCAACGAGTAGAGCATGGAAATTTCAAGAAGCAATACTCAAAATTGGCTGGTTTTGACTTCCACCGCCATCATGACAACGACAACCACACAGCAATATCTGATGGTCCAACAAGAGTACCTACGTATATCCTTAACATATCACCGTACCAATGATCCAACAATTATGCCCCCAAATTTCATACAGAGATTCAAGACCCAAAATTAGGTTTGTTTCGCACAGCAAAGCTCCGTCTGTAGTATCATCAGCTAAGAATCAGAAGTAATTGTTTGTTGAATTCAGTATCACAACTGCCGACACCGTGGAGCGGCTCCCTGGCGCTGTAGTGACACCAGAAACTATTCCGATAGCCTGAAGAGTTTACCCTCAAACTTCCAGTCATGAGGCCCATTTGGAGGGTCGTTTATCACGGATCAAACGCATGCCTACACATAAACACAAACTAATCCAATTATACACACCAGTGACATTCAGCAAAAATATTACGTTTTCTTTCCACTCTTGGAACGATTTTAGAACCTTTGGCAACATCGAATGACATTACGCCTAATCGACGTACAACAATTTCCCGTCGACTCTGTCGGTGAACTCCGCGTGGAGGGGAAGGTTGACGCCAACATGACAAGAAGTGCTTCTGTCAGTGGCCGATATGAAGGGAAAAAACGCTCTGGAATTCCGCTCTAAACAAAGTACCCAGCTCTCGCAAGTAATTTTCTTCCAATTTCCGAAGAGAAGGTTTTTTTTCTGTTTCGTTCCCTCGTGCATCAACGTGTGACGATGAAACTTCATCTACTGCCGTCGTTAAGCCTCTTCGGATATTTGCTTTTACAGTCTTCCACCCCTCTCGTCTACTGTCTTCCCCTCTGTTTCATATTCTCTCGCATTCACGTCTGCAACTGATTAGAACTCGGATTACAAAATTACATAATCTATTCAAACATTCAAGTTTATGTTATTGATTTACCGGCTGTATCTAATTAGTCAAGAGGATCGATTTTACTAGTAATTGCTCTTACCACTGTTCTTACTTGAAGCCAAACGAGGCATTGTCACAAACTGTCTTTGTTCGACGAAAAGCAACCCTCCAACTATGTGGATGGAAGTGGTGATATTATGATGAGAAATTTTGAGGTTCTGCACATTGTACCGTCAGAACTTGCTCCGACATATGTGTTGGTGCCGGAGCGCGGCACTAAGAATGTGGAAATCCGCCAGATTTTCAGAATCGCATTTCGCTCACCCAAAGGATGAGTCCGAAGAATAACAAAATTGGATCAGACAGAAAAAACGTCCCAGTATAGACAAAAAAATTTGATCAACGATTGAGGTTTTTGCACTTGCAAATTGCTCGAATTCAGAACCAGTTTCGTAAAATAAACGAAAATAAAGAGCCTAATTTTGTAGAACAAACAATAATGATTCAAAAAACAAGAATGTTCAGGTAGCAACAAATTGTAAAATTTTCCAGATGGGTAAAAAAGTACCTACCTACCAGCGAACTATCTTTCTTCAAATGAAATATCAAGGAACAACAATCTCGATTTCATGAAGCCATGCGTGATTAGAGTCAGCTGTTATCTGTCAGTGGCATCTGGGCTGGGTTTATGTATGTACCGCATGATTCACTCGCATGTTGAAGAAGCTTTTCTGTACAAACTTCAGGGCCTTACTGTGAAAGTTGGACGTAAAATGCTCCGCATGGTCTCAAAATATTCTCTTTATTGAAAGTTTTCGAGCGACTGCATTTTGAAAATTACTGCGTTTTATTCCATTTCGGATTCTAAGTAGGGTTTTTCCTCTTAGATAGGTGCCTATCGATTCCAAAGGTCCATCGAACCAAAACCCATCATAAAGTAATGTGTCACACAAAATTTGAAATTTGGAACTATTTTATTTAAAATCCCCATTAGCCAGTAAACAGAGGATTAGAAGTTTGCAATACCTAAATTGGTACATTTCAGCGTTCTTTCCTTCTCAGTTGATTTGTTCCGTATTCACAGCCTCACATTAACGTTCATGTCACTCAACTTGAGTGTTTACTAAAAACATCATTCTCTTTTAAAAACAAACTCAGCCCGCCGTGAAGTAGTGGACACCTCATCTAAAAGAAGCTTATCTGGATTGCACTTCTATTAGGTCGATGATTTGAGAGGAACGTCAAACATCGTTTCCTGCTGGAGTGATGGCCAATAAATTTCTGGAAAAGCTGAGTCGGGTCGAGTTCTATCGGTGGGCCGCTTTGCCTACGTTGGCGTTTGGAAGATGAGAGGAACTGAGTAAGCCGACGCGACTATGTCTTCAACGTCGAGAAGATCAACATTCTCAAATGAGGAGTTCCGTAGTTTATATCTACCACTTCAGACTCGGCCCTTCAGAAGCGGCCGAACCTTCAAATGTTCTGTCTGCCACTTTTCAGACATAGTATATTTTGACCAATGAAGATTTTTTTCCACATTTTAGACCATCCCGAACACGAACCTGACGAATATAATTCCATATATATTATATACCTACTACACGATAGCCTTTCTAGCTCCTTCTGGTAGTTCAGAATGAATGTCTGATGTGTGTACGTACGCAAAACTTGAAACGTCCGCTACTTGAATAAATGGTCGAAATGAGCAGAAATTTCGAGAGTGTTTGCGAGTAGGAGTCCTGATGGTCCCATATGGATTTATTCAGAATCGGAAAGTTAATATCCACATGTGCAGACGTGAAACCCTTGAAAAGCCCCCTGATGTAAGTAGGCATCTACAGATTTGTGAGCGATGCCCAGGCCGCAGTTTACGTCAAATTTCCATGAATCTTTTTGCAGTCGACTCAGTTTCACGTTTAGTTGTGTAGCACGTTCCAGGAATGTCAAAATTCGCAACACAGTGGGGGTATGGGGGAATAAAATTAAAAAATGCCAGATTCATAACTATTTTCCATACTTATTTCTTTTTCGATGTCATTCACAAGGCACCACACCACTACACATTCTTTTCTCTCATGGTTTATGCCTTTTCAGGATGAGTAAGGATTGGTGTGGGTGAACATATACGAAGTTTGAGATTGCCTGTTCACGTATCTTATTTTAATCCGATTTTCGCGGTTCTTTTGCCGATTGATTCAGTTTTGGGCCTAGTAGTACAGAAAATTCAGTAATATCGATATTGGTAAACTGAATAGGTAATCAATCGTCCGACATTCCAAGGAAAAAACTCTTCCGTTTCAGTTATCGGCTCAAAACTAACTGGGCAGTTGGGGAATAAAATTGAAAAACGCTGCAAATCCCTGCACAACGGTTTATTATTTTGTATAGAATACCCTCCTGTTACAGATCACAGCTCTATGTATTGATAACCCTTCTATATAATATGATATGTACTATTCTATTATATACATATTATGTAGATCGCAGACCCTCCGTAGGTTAGTACCTAACCCCGTACTCGTTACTAGGTACCTACCTAAATCACGAGTTAAATGTTGCTAAAATAATTCTGCCGATGACAAACAGTACCTAACAAAAAGAAACGCACATAATGAAGTTCTGAAAAGAAATTGTTGATGAGGAGTGAAAAAAGTTGCAAAAGTACCTACCAACAAACTCCAGCCCCTTCTACGTAGATGGTATACTGAACCGTTGTGGAATAATTTACCGTTGAGTAATGATTTACCGTAGTAATAATTTACCCATCAATAATACTTCAACGTTTGTTCAAGTTTCACTACCTACCAACAAACTCCAAAAGAGCCATCATTTTTCAAGCGAAATAATATCACAGAACAACCAACTCGACTTCATACTCCGCCAATATAATCAGGTGATCCCTACCAATGATTGGCCGTATTCACAAATTTCTATTGTGGGCGCGTCTCTGGTTACGAGATTTGGTTTGAATTGTATACAATTTCATTCACACTGGAGTCGAAAATGCCTGTCGGTGCAAACTTCGGGGCCTTACTGTGAACGAACGGCTGGACGTACGATGCTCCGGATGGTCTTAAAAAACTCGCAAGTTCAAGAACTATTTAAAACCGTAAAAATATTTACGTAAAAAAATAGTATAGGCGTTTTGAAAATTTCAACCCCTATTTTTAACCCCTTAGAGATGACTCACAGTAACGTCGAGCTTCGAGGACCAACTAGACGCCGAACGGAACCTATAACCCGAATTTCATCAATTTTTTTTCATGGTAACTAAGAAAAGTGGCCCGTACGGCGTACGGCGTACGGCGGACAGACAGAAATATTTTTATTGCAGTTTTGAATTCTACATACCTTGAAACGTAAACCATCAAATTTTGAGGGGGGGTAAGAATTTTTTTTTTCATGCTCGATTCCAATGGTTCATTATTGAAAATAATAAACCAAAAAAAAAACTGATTCCCCACATGTCGTGGCACCCCTCAAATGTAACATATACCACTCATATGTAACCGGTCATTGACAGATGGGGGACGGGGTGGATGCACCTTTATAAGGCGCCCGGCTCGCCCACCTCTTCATTCCACCAACCTCACTCTTACCTGCAACTTCTCTCGCTCTCTCTCACTTTGCCTCTCCTCACTCGCCTACCCTTCCATCTCCCTTAGCGTCTGCTGTGGCGGTAACCAGGGGTTGTTAGCAACCATCTCCCTAAGCGTCTGCTATGGTGGTAACCGTGGGATGGTTCATCCTCCAACACTCACTGTGGTGATAACTGTGGGGTGTTAGCTATCCATAAAGGACTCCTCGAAGGGGCATATCCTCCTCTCTCCTGCGACCAACCTAGCGCTCACCACACCACTTTTTGCTTCCGAGTCTGCGAAGCAGCGGAAGCCTTGTGTTCACTTTCGTGAGCCAAAAAATTTTTGTCTTCAGAAATCAAAATTTCCACTTGCATTTTGCGTTTCAAAGCCTACTGAACAAATTTGGTTCCGTGTCTGTCGGTCTGTGAGTCTGTGAGTCTGTGAATCTGTGAGTCTGTGAGTCTGTCCGCATTTCCTTGTTACAGCCATAACTTCCACGATTTTGAATTGATTCAGCTCAAATTTTGAGGGATGGTGCGGATAAGGCCCCTTGAGGTCCCATACAAATTTCAACATGATTGATCCAGCGGTACGCCCTGCGCATGCGCTAACGTTAAATTCAACAAACACGCATAACTTTCACAATTTTGATTCAATTTCGCTCAAATTTTCAAGGGTTGTTTGGACAAGGCCTAGTGAATTCCAGTATGAATTTCAGCATGATCGGACCCTCGGTGCGCTCTGCGCATGCGCTGGCGTGAAATAGATTCAATTTCCTTGTTACAGCCGTAGTAACCAAAGATTTCACCCAATTTCAATGTAATTCTCAGGGATTAAGCGGGTAGGGCCCATTGAGGTCCCATATAAATTTCAACATGATAGAGCCAGCGGTTCGCCCTGCGCATGCGCTCTGTCTGTCTGTCTGTCCTTCTATGCACGGCCAAACGGCTCGACGGATATCGACCAAATTTGGCACGAATATCCAGTAGGCTCCCAAGTTGTGCAACGTCGCATTTTCAATTCCCTGACCATAGCGGAACTATGGTCGACCATGGTCAACTCCTGAATGGCTTGACGGATATCGACCAAATTTGGCACGAATATCCAGTAGGCTCCCAAGTTGTGCAACGTCGCATTTTTAATTCCCTGACCATAGCGGAACTATGGTCGACCATGGTCAACTTCGTTAATTGAAATGGTAACCCCTATTTTTTATCGCGTATTCGTAATCTACGTGAAATTCTATCTACGATCGACCCTTCGGACTACCCCCGCGGTCGACCATAGCGCATCCATGGGCCCCTCCATGGTCGAATCCCGAATTGCTCAACGGATATCGACCAAATTTGGCACGAATATCCAGTAGGCTCCCAAGTTGTGCAACGTCGCATTTTTAATTCCCTGACCATAGCGGAACTATGGTCGACCATGGTCAACTCCTGAATGGCTTGACGGATATCGACCAAATTTGGCACGAATATCCAGTAGGCTCCCAAGTTGTGCAACGTCGCATTTTTAATTCCCTGACCATAGCGGAACTATGGTCGACCATGGTCAACTTCGTTAATTGAAATGGTAACCCCTATTTTTTATCGCGTATTCGTAATCTACGTGAAATTCTATCTACGATCGA
The DNA here is from genome assembly GCA_954871275.1 of Leptopterna dolabrata. Lineage (NCBI taxonomy): Eukaryota > Metazoa > Arthropoda > Insecta > Hemiptera > Miridae > Leptopterna > Leptopterna dolabrata. Next base: position 47,268,149 of record OX940974.1, on the reverse strand, counting down.
CCCTTCGGACTACCCCCGCGGTCGACCTTAGCGCATCCATGGGCCCCTCCATGGTCGAATCCCGAATTGCTCAACGGATATCGACCAAATTTGGCACCAATATCCGGTAGCCTCCCAAGTTGAACGTAGGCGCATTTTTAATTCCCTGACCATAGCGGAAATATGGTCGACCATGGTCAACTCCTGAATGGCTTGACGGATTTTGATAAAATTGGGCACAAATACCCGGTAGGGTATGGGATTTTTCCGTCGTTTGTTGGTTCCACGATACTGCGTACAGCGAATCTCGGATAGCGAGCGAAGCGAGCGGTCAGGCTAGTTATGTATAATGGACGTAATGTATTATGGAAGTCATGTTATGTATAATATGTATATTTCATGTAATGTTATGTTATGTAATGTAATGTTATGTAATATGTATATTTAACGTAATGTAATGTAATGTAATGTAATGTAATGTAATGTTATGTTATTTTGCTTCCGAGTCTGTTCTATTTTATAATGGGTCACTCTGATTGTGACGAGGAAGCTCCTGTGCCATCACCTTGGCAGTGTATTTTTGCTTCCGAGTCTGCGAAGCAGCGGAAGCCTTGCGTTCACTTTCGTGAGCCAAAAAATTTTCGTCTTCAGAAATCAAAATTTCCACTTGCATTTTGCGTTTCAAAGCCTACTGAACAAATTTGGTTCCGTGTCTTTCGGTCTGTGGGTCTGTGAGTCTGTGGGTCTGTCTGTCCGCATTTCCTTGTTACAGCCATAACTTCCACGATTTTAAATTGATTCAGCTCAAATTTTGAGGGATGGTGCGGATAAGGCCCCTTGAGATCCCATACAAATTTCAACATGATTGATCCAGCGGTACGCCCTGCGCATGCGCTAACGTTAAATTCAACAAACACGCATAACTTTCACAATTTTGATTCAATTTCGCTCAAATTTTCAAGGGTTGTTTGAACAAGGCCTAGTGAGTTCCAGTATGAATTTCAGCATGATCGGACCCTCGGTGCGCTCTACGCATGCGCTGGCGTGAAATAGATTCAATTTCCTTGTTACAGCCGTAGTAACCAAAGATTTCACCCAATTTCAATGTAATTCTCAGGGATTAAGCGGGTAGGGCCCATTGAGGTCCCATATAAATTTCAACATGATAGAGCCAGCGGTTCGCCCTGCGCATGCGCTAACGTGAAATTCTTCAAACACGCATAACTTTCGCAATTATGTATAATGGACGTAATGTATTATGGACGTAATGTTATGCAATATGTATATTTCATGTAATGTTATGTAACGTAATGTTATGTAATATGTATATTTCACGTTATGTAATGTAATGTAATGTATAATGGGTCACTCTGATTGTGACGAGGAAGCTCCTGTGCCATCACCTTGGCAGTGTATTGCTTCCGAGTCTGCGAAGCACCGGAAGCCTTGTGTTCACTTTCGTGAGCCAAAAAATTTTTGTCTCCAGAAATCAAAATTTCCACTTGCATTTTGCGTTTCAAAGCCTACTGAACAAATTTGGTTCCGTGTCTGTCGGTCTGTGGGTCTGTGAGTCTGTGAGTCTGTGAGTCTGTGACTCTGTGAGTCTGTCTGTCCGCATTTCCTTGTTACAGCCATAACTTCCACGATTTTGAATTGATTCAGCTCAAATTTTGAGGGATGGTGCGGATAAGGCCCCTTCAGGTCCCATACAGATTTCAACATGATTGATCCAGCGGTACGCCCTGCGCATGCGCTAACGTTAAATTCAACAAACACGCATAACTTTCACAATTGTGATTCAATTTCGCTCAAATTTTCAAGGGTTGTTTGGACAAGGCCTAGTGAGTTCCAGTATGAATTTCAGCATGATCGGACCCTCGATGCGCTCTGCGCATGCGCTGGCGTGAAATAGATTCAATTTCCTTGTTACAGCCGTAGTAACCAAAGATTTCACCCAATTTCAATGTAATTCCCAGGGATTAAGCGGGTAGGGCCCATTGAGGTCCCATATAAATTTCAACATGATAGAGCCAGCGGTTCGCCCTGCGCATGCGCTAACGTGAAATTTTTCAAACACGCATAACTTTCGCAATTATGTATAATGGACGTAATGTATTATGGACGTAATGTTATGTAATATGTATATTTCATGTAATGTTATGTAATGTTATGTAATGTAATGTTGTGTAATATGTATATTTCACGTTATGTAATGTTATGTAATGTAATGTTATGTAATGTAATGTTATATTATTTTGCTTCCGAGTCTGTTCTATTTTATAATGGGTCACTCTGATTGTGACGAGGAAGCTCCTGTGCCATCACCTTGGCAGTGTATTTTTTTTTCAAATCTCGTAGATTATGAATTTTTTGGTTGGGAGGATACCTTCCCAACCAAAAAACTGATCTCCGTCGAACGGCCCTGTCGACAAAAGCGGTTTATATTATTCTTAAATGAAAGTGGGTTCCGTTTCTAAGAATTTTGAGACCAACCGCACTCCCCTACGATGAATAGTTCTTTCTCAACGATTTTTAAAATTTTCCAATACCTATGTCACTACACACCTCTCGCCTGGGCGGGAGCCCCTCGCCCACTGTGACGTAGGAATTGCTGGAATTTTTGAAAAATTATAGAAAAAAGAACTATCGTACGAGAGTGCGGTTGGTATCAAAATTCTTAGAATGAGACTTACTTTAAATAAATTTAAAAAAATAAATAAATAAGTACAGGAGCATAGCCCATTGACATGATGTCCTTTCCTGTCTAATTATAAAAAAAATCTCCCGATTCTACCCCATCTTCACACTCGTTTCATCGCCTTTTTCATACCGAACCTTCGCATTTCGCCTTCCCAAAAACTATATATTATTTTGCCCCCACCAGTTTTCATCCAAAATCAGTCTTTTCCAGCTACCTGTCCCAAAAAATTACTGTGCGGCTTTTCAAGTCAACTTTCCAGGACTTGACAGTATATTATACTTGAGGTATACAGATTTCGTGTATACCTACTGTGCTTGCTGAACCCGATCGTCGACCCCCTGGTGCGCGAGGGAAGCAACTGGGGCTACATGGGCTAACGTCTTCTGTACATCGAGGGTCCTCGATCCAGGTACCAATGAGGAGTACCCATGACATCTGTTTATATCACTTTCCCATTTTTTAAATGAAAGTAGGTTCCATTCTAAGAATTTTTTGACAAACCGCACTCCCCTACAATGATCGTTATTTTTCTATGATCTTTCAAAGTTTCGGCAACACGTGACGTCATTGCACGCCATTGGGCGGGACCGCCTTGCCCAATGTGACGTCACTAGTTGCGAAACTTTGAAAGATTAAAAAAAAAAGAACTGATCATCTTAGAGAGCGGTTGGTCTCAAAATTCTTAGACTGGAACCTGCTTTCGTTTAAAAATATAAACGGAAGTCATGGGTACACCTCATTTTCCCTTCCATTTTATTAGAATAAATATGTATCGTCTGTTATTCGTGCCTCTTTTAGCCTGTCGTAGTGGCTGCATTAGTACCTACGTGTATTTTTCTTTCAAAAGGGGGTAAACTAACTCTAGATAATTAGGTATAATAATATAACAAAGTATCCATTTCTCACCCGATAATCGTGTTGTAGGACGGATACGTACTTAATTATATTATTCAGCCAACGATTCACTTTTCCCCCTCTATCGCTTCTTCCTGCTGTTTATTATTCAGTGAATAATACACCTATGTATTCGCAGAGCAACAAATTTTGATAAAACCTTCTCAAACATTTTTCTTTTACTTTTCAAGGTGCGTAGATTCCAAACACGCTGCGAAGTCCTTGTCACATGGATTTATTATTCTATTGGATATACGTACAGAAATTTTGGCTGTTCATTTATTGTTTCTTTCATTTGCAATAATTTAAATATCTATTTCCGATGGTTTCTGCAAATTCTGGCCCCAAAAAACACTAATTACGCTCTATCTCTCTTTTTTTTATAAATTATCTTTGATCATTGATAGTGCCGTTTAATAATTGTCTTGATTCACCTATTGACACATTTTTCGGTGTTATTATACAAATTAATGGTGATTTCAGAAAATTTCCCAGGTTTTTGACTCACAAAAAATGAATTTTGGGAGCATAACCTTCGTTACAACCTCAATTTATCACTCTTTGGTCAAAGTCGACTTCATATTCGGTCTTTTCGCAAAAAAAAGAAGAAAACCTGGAAAAAGATACCTCAAAGCTCATTTTATTAAAACACCAAGAAACCCTATTTTCGCACCCCCCTTTTCACCCGTAACACCCCTGGGTATATTCCGATCGGGCTGCAAAGTTTCGGGACACAACTAGGGCCCAAATGAAGCCTGCTTTCAAAAGAACGAATTTTTTAGACCGAAAATGAAGTAGTTATGCATGATACGGCGAACGGCGGACGGACATTGCATTTTTGGAATCTGCGCACCTTGAAACGTAAAAGAAAAAATGTGAGGGGGTGTTATAAAAAGTTTTTGCTGAGAGAAAATGCAATTCCCGTCCGCCGTATGCTGTACACCGTATCATCCATATCTACTTTACTTTCCATCTAAAAAATTTGTTCTTTCGCGCACAACCTCCATTTGGGCCCTAGTTGTGTCCCGAAACTTTGCAGCCCGATCGGAATATAGGTAGTCAAGAGTTTTATGGGTGAAAAATGGATGCAAAAATACTGTTTGTCGTGAGTCCCTCCCGGGAACACTCCTATCATATTAAGTTCTCACCAATATCCAAACGCCAAACTAAAGCTCCGTAAATAAAGATATGAGTGGGGACAGGCGACAGAACCCAGGGTTACTCAACCTGGGGCCCCACTACCAGCTCCCAGCAAGGAGCTGGAGGGAGAGGCCCCCAAGTACTATAAAACCCCGGATCCTGGCGCTCAAGCTTCATTCGACACTTCCTCTAACCAGCTCTCTCTTCTCTCTCTTACCTTACCTCCCAGATGATCGGTTGAATACAGCCGCCTGGGAATTTCACCTCCTCTCTCCTCTCTCCTCCTCCTCCTTGTCTAGATGATCGGTTGAATACAGCCGCCTAGACAAGGGACCTCTTCTTTCCTCTCCTTCACCTAGATGAACGGTTGACTACAGCCGCCTAGGTGAAATTCCCTCATCCACCTCTCTCTCCTCCAAAGTCGTAGATGTTCGGTTGAATACAGCCGCCTGCGACTTTTCCTCACCTTCCTTCCACGCCACCTCTCTCTCCTCCAAAAGTCGTAGATGTTCGGTTGACTACAGCCGCCTGCGACTTTTCCTCCTTCTCTCTCCTTTACCTAATTTCACTCACTCACCTTCCACGCCACCGTGATGAGAATTTTAAATTCATCACACTGTTTTTTGGTGTTTTAGTAACATGAGCTTGTGAGGTATCCTTATCCATGTTTTTGAGGACGCGGAGACCGAATCTGATGTCGATTTTGACCAAAGAGTGGAAAATTATGGTTCTAACGAGGTTTCAGCCTTAAACTTACGATAAATTTTGGTCTAAAATCGTCGATCTTCCGCACATAGTTCGCGTCCCCATTTGGGAACGCTTCGAAGCTCGGCAGCTCGATCGGAATACACCCAGGGGTGTTTTGGGCCAAAAACGGGTGTATAAATAGGGTTTTTTGAAGTTTTTTTGAGGTTATAATGAATATGAGCTTGTGAGGTATCGTTTTCCATGTTTGTTAGGGCGAGAAGACCAAATATGAAGTTGATTTTGACCAAAGAGTGAATAATTGAAGTTGTAACGAAGGGGTCAGCTCCCAAATTTCATTTTTTATGAGTCAAAAACCTGGGAAATTGTCTGAAATCCCCAAACATTTGTATAATAACACTAGAAGTAGTACCAACAGGTGAATCAAGACAAATAAATGGCACTATCAATGATCAATGATAATTTGTAAAAAAAATAGGAGCCTAATTCGTGTTTTTGCGGGCCAAAAATGGTGGAAACTATTAAAAATAGCTACGAGTATTTAATTTATTGCACAAGAAATAAACAATAAATGTACAGCCAGCATTTCTGTGGGTACGACCAATAAAATCCATGTTACGAGGACTTTGCAGCGTTTTTGCGTAGGCATTTCATTCCTTACAAGAACAACCTACAATTTTCTATGTTAACGTAAATCAAATTTTCTTGGTTTCAGAGGATCACCAGTCAAGAATATCCTGACATAATTTGAGATTAGTTAGCGGGACTCCCTTTGTTTACAGCTTTTGTTTTCAATTTCCCTTGAGCTGTGACTTACAAAGCTAGTGCTGAATACCACCGCACCCCTACTCACTTTGTTACTGTGATTTTTATTTATATTATGATATTTATGTTACTGTAATATTAAGCAGCTTGATTACATGTGTCTAATTGTTAATGCAGCTTGATTATATGTGTCTAATTGTTAATGCAGCTTGATTATATGTGTCTAATTGTTAATGTCAATCTATCTGCTGACCCACAGTTGATCAAGGAGTGATCTAAGGAAATCAATAACTCGAAACACTATGAGAAAAAATTATTCTTCCTGTTTAATCATTCGTTAGGGGATGCGTGTTGATCCGCATTACTCGTCTGCTACTTTGAAAAATAACCAAACTACAAATGAGCGCATGTATTATTATAATTCTACTTCAAAATGACATTGTTTGATGAAACCGACACTGAAAAAACTGGTTTGTATACTTATTTTTATGCATGCATTCCTGTCCTGCTACTGACTTGACTTGAAGTTCGTT